>JANHFX010005767.1:173301-274554 GCA_027560015.1 Chloroceryle amazona | reverse complement strand
AGGAAGGACATGGACCTGATGGAGCGGGTCTAGATGGCCACAAGGATGATCAGGGGGCTGGAGCACCTCTCCTATGAGGACAGGCTGAGAGAGCTGGGGTTGGTCAGCCTGCAGAAGAGAAGGCTCAGGGGAGACCTAATAGTAATTAAATAGACCTAAATTAATTACCTAATAGTATATACCTATTTTTTAGGTATATATAAATATATATACTAATATAGTATATACCTAATGAATTACCTAATAGTAATTAAATAGACCTAAATAATAAAATCTTCCAGTACCTGAAGGGAGCTTATAAAAAGACTGGAGAGGGCCTGTTTACAAAGGCCTGGAGTGAGAGGATTAGGGGTAATGGTTTTAAATTAGAAAGAAGTGGATTTAGATTAGAAATAAGGAGAGAGTGGTGGAGCACTGGAACAGGTTGCCCAGGGAGGTGGTTGAGGCCCCATCCCTGGAGACATTCAAAGTGGGGCTTGACACTGCTCTGAGCAACCTGCTCTAGTTGATGATGTCCCTGCTCTCAGCAGGGCGGTTGGACCAGATGACCTCTAGAGATGCCTTCTGACCCAGACATTTCTATGTTTCTGTACACATCTTAGAATAAAGAACACCTGAAAATTACAACAAGGCAAAGTTGACAGACTCTTCAAAAATTTGATCTGCAACATGGAGTATTGCATTGGAAACTTAGGATAGCTATGGGGGGGGAAAAATCTTAAACAATGGAGCAGATGCACAGCTAGTTTAGAAAATTTATCGGTTTAGCTTTGAAATCAAAATTAGCAGCAAAATGTTAAAGTTCTTCACTCAGGAAAATTCAGTTTATCTATTGTTTTAACATTTTGTGCCTTAAGCGAAAGCCACGGTTCTTTTCCTTCTGAATAGATCTGGCAGATTCCAGCCATAGACTCTGTGGTTTTCAAACTCAAGAAGCTGTAAATTTTATAACTCTGCGCCCTGCGGTCAGAGCTGCTGAGTGTTGTGTCTGAAGTCAGGTGGTTGGTGTGTTAAAGGTACACATTAAATAGTTCTTTTGACGAACTGGAAATGTTTAAGGATATTGTTTGCCAGCTGTAAATTTGAGAGCAAATGCCAGTTGGCTGAAAAGGTGCTGGAATGCATCCAGTTAAGTAGACTAGTACTGGAGGTCTTTCCAAATTTGTAGGTCTGATAACTTGGCTGTATATGCAGACTTCAGTTATTGGGTTGTTAAGAAAGGGTTTTATAAGGAATGTTTGAAAATCACGATAGAAAATGTTTTATATGCTCATTACTTTGGAAAAATTGCAACTCTGCAAAAGTATTGCTTTCCTGGTGAAAACTTGGTTGAACATTCTACATTGTATACTATTTTTCAGACAAGGGCCAGGGATTTTAAAGTACATGGTTTTATGCCCTGCAATATAGTCTCCAGTATTTTTCCAGAGTTTGATTTGTCTTTTTTCTACATTGCTGGGGTTATATAGGAGATAAGAGACCACCCTGTGATGCAGCACTTACTTTACTGTAAAGATTCCCTGTTATAGTCTGCTGAGTAGGAAGGGGCTCTAACTTTGGCTGCTGGCCAGGAAACAGAGAGGAAGCTCCCTAGATCTCCTTCTTATAATTGTTATCTACCTTCCAAAGCACAAGAAGAGAGTGTAGCTCATGGTCTTAAAATGTATATGGCCCAGCTTGTCTAGGGTTCAGGATTCACCCCACAGATGCAGTGAGTTTCTGACATAACTGTGTGGTTGTTCTCTGAAGTGATAGATACTAACATGTCTTGTTCTATCTTGTTCAAAATCATTTACTCTTTATTCCCTTCACAGTATTGAAGCACCAAGACAATATTGCTCTAAGAGAAGTAAAACTGGTTGCCACTTTTATCTTCTCATCCTCCCTCTTCCATTTGGAATTCTGTTCAGGATGCAACAGTTCTGTTTCTTGCCTCTTACTATCACAAAGTAAAGAACACTTCAGAAGAGAAGCGTTCAGTCTAATACTTCAAGATACTTTATTAGAAAGGTTTTAAACATCACTGGTTTTGACCACTGATATATCACAGTTTTATGACAGTTATCAGAATCAAATGAGACAAGGGCTAAACTTTCCACAGGGTCTTGAGGTATGGACAAAAACTCCTACTCTTATGTGACTTACTAAAAGGCCAGATAGAATCAGCCTCTGCACTTGAAGGAACACAAAGCACCTACTGAAATGACATAAGGTGCCTCCTCCTAGGATCATGAAAGAGGAAATCTGACTTTGTTCATATATTAGCCAAAAAATACAGGTGTGCTCTGAAATAATTTCTAGCTACCTAAGATACTGAGATATGTGCTAACACCTTGGACTCGTAGGACCTTCCAATGTGTAAAAGCAAATGAAAGCATCTGTTTGTAAAAAGAACCAGGAAAGGAATTGGTCCAATTAAATAATAGTTTTCCAGGGCTTGATTCTTAGTAAGGCTGAACAAACCATATTTTTGTTCTGAAACTTGACACATTAGGTATTTATCTCAATTTGTCCTTAAGAAAATGACAGTTGAGTGAACACATATTAGTGAAACCCATTTTTTTTTTGCTGGTTGGTGTTGTTTTAGTGTTTTTTGTTTTGTTGGCTTGTTTTGTTTTGTTTGTGGGTTATGTTGTTGTTTTGTTGTTTGTTTTTTTTCTAGAAACTGTAATGCCCATGGTATTGAGGTTCAAGATTCAAAGTGACTGTGGAACAGCTGTTTTAACAGTTGGAGTTTTTGCTGTCATAAGTTAGACAGCTTTCTAGAAGTAAAAATGTATATAGAAGACATATTTTACTTCATCTGAATGGCCTGTTAATTCTTACAAAATATTTACATCAGATACTGTAACAAAGATCCTTAAAATGTTACACTGTTAACAGTGTGATTGGAGCACAGCAAATAGAGCACAGAACCACACATTGATGAACGAGCATCAATGCTCATTCCGAGAAGTAAAATATGGAAACTTTGTGATATGCTTTTTAGAGACCACCATGTGCTGTGAGCACTGAACACAGTATAGGCTTTCTGGAAAGACCGTACAAGCTCAAGAGATTCAGAGTGCATCTGTGTAAGTGTAAACTTTTGCACTTTTCTATTAAGCAGGAAATATAAATGCACTTTGCTGACAAAAATAGTTTCTAAAATAAATGCTGTTAAATAGAATTTTCTCCCCAAATTTAGGTATGTGTCAGATGTTCATGCATCTTGTATTGATTATAATTCCGACTTGAAATGAATACAGTGAATTTGAAAAAGTTGCCTACATGAAAACTACAATTCACCACTGAAATAGTACATCCCCGAGAGCTAAGCTCCCTGAGTTAAGTGACAAAGTTTCAATCATCGTGATAATACCAGCTGTGGGTCTTCCAAATAAAATTTATCAGCAATCCACATAGAAAAACTTTTTTACAAAAAAAAAAAAATAAATTCTACTTTGTACTGAGCCTTAAGAACTGAGGAAGCTGTCTTATACCACCTCTATTCCCAGTCCCCACACAGCTATACTACTGCTGTGTGGGGACTACTACAGCTATACTACTTGAGCTTTGCTCAAGCTTCTTTCAGTAAAGCATTTGAGTCCTGCTTAATGGGCAAAGGCTTCTTCATTCATAGAAGGCATTGTAGCAGGCTCAGCTATCCTGGACTCTGCTTAGTAAAAGACAGGAAATTTCTCCCACACCCAGATCCTTAATGCCTCAACTGCACTGTCACAGGGTGACTCCAGCACCTGCCAGTGAGTCTCCAGTGAGTGCAGGGACCCACTTTAACAAGTGGCCAGTTGCAGGAGCAGAGCACTGAGAGCTGGGGCAGAGTCCTTAGATGATATTTCACACCTACTGAAGGCATTTCTGCCTCACCAATTCAGTCAAATGCCTTCTGATTTGAAGGAGTGTTGTTATGCTGAACCATGTATTTTTGCACTCTGCTGTTCTATGCTCTGCAGGCGTTAGTTCAAGTAAATGCTTTGCTTTTAGGAATTACTTTGCTGGTTTTCAGTTTATCAAAAAATTAGGTGTCCTGCAAATTCTTTCAGAAACAACAAAAAAGATCGTGTATAAATATAGTAGGTGTATATCACGTTTAGTTCATCTTCCCTCAGAATAACAGAATACTTTTTTTTTTCCCCCTCCCATTTTTCTTTAAACAACCCCCAAATAACCCTCTATAGATCCTGTTACAAGGCAAAAATCCTGGGATTGCTTGGGAATATACATTTTCTAAAATGAACAATGAAAACAAGACATCTGTCAAAAAACATAGCTACTCCTGGGTGATGGTGCAATCAGAATGCTCAGCTACTTGTGGTGGTGGTAGGTATCCTTCCAATAGCCAATCCTCTCTTAGTCCTTTTTTTAAAGCATCTCAAAACATTTCAGCTGCCTTTAATATTGCAAACATGTATCAATACATACAGGGTTTACTCTGAACACCTGGTCATTATTTTTTTAATCTGACTACTTATAACATAGATGAAGTACCTTCATGCTGCCTTAATAGTTAAAACAGAAAAAAACTCATCCCAGTCTCAATTCATGTCACTTAACAGTGACTCAGGCTTCTTTCTTTAAGATCAATTCATATGCATACAATATCTTGCTGTTGACTAAAATATTATCAAGACCTTTACTGAGAAGATCAGGGTGCAACTGTCTATGTTTAATTACAAACACTTGAGTTCTGTCAGGTCAAAGTCTGAAAGTCTATATAAGCTAAGGATTTTTTTTTTATTACCATATTCCTCTAGGTACTTGCTTTGTGCAGACCATCTATTTGTTTTTCTAAATCCTGGATATTCTGTCAAAGTAATTCTGGGATGTACTGAAAGCAGAAAACTTACATGTAGGAAGTTGCAGTTTGCAAGTGCATGAGGAGAGCTGTAAGCAAGCACTGCAAGTTTCTGCAGGGAATTATGATTTGCAGAATTACTATTTTTTGCTGGGGGAAGGTTCGTCAAATATGCTGTTTATAACTAAAATGTTTCATCTGACTTCAACAGTACCTGTGTTACAGATAAGGAAATGAATGTTAAAAACACATTGCCAAATTAAATCCTATTTTATTTAGTTCAAGTCAGTGGAATTGTACCAAGGATGAGCTTGGACTTGTTTAGTTAAAAATTCTTCCCTACTACTTTTCCTCTTCTGTTTTGAGTTGACATTTCTTTTTACTGCATTTTTTTTCTAATACTTCCATAGGACACATTACAGCAAAGGCAGTTTGTTTAGAAGATCATCGTACACGAGTTAATTCCTCCTTTTGTGGCCCAAGGATGAAGCCTTTAACTGAAACAAAACTATGCAATACTAATCCCTGCCCAGCATAGTAAGTACTCTATTTTTTTGCTCTGCCTTATGAGGAAGTTTGCACAGTGAAGTCCTCTCCAATAAGTACACAGAATTGTGTCACCTACTCGATGAATCCACTTTTATTCTGTAACATAAACCAGTAATTATTTAAAAATGTTAGTTTTGTAGGCTTCTGTCCAATTATAATAATAAGGGAGGTATTTCTAATGTGGCTAAGCAAGATCTCCTGAGGATTGCTCGCAGCTCTGTCACCATGTTGGGGTTAGCTATGTGACACTGAGTAAATCTAAGTTACTTAGAGGCCTGTTCTGCCACCTTTACTCACCTTGAATCAGTAAGACCATTTCCTGAGTAAAGTGCTACTCCCTGTGTGGAAGCTTGGCCCCATGACTCAGAGTCCACATATTAGATTAGGTTAAAAGAATCTTGTGAAGTGTAATTAGTGATTTTTGGACAAAATGTCCCACAGAGTATTGTGATACCAAGAAGAGGACTATCTAAACCAAATAAATTGTCAATAATGCTGCTGGTGCCCACAAAAATAAATACAAAGACATTCCTATGTGAACAGTCTTATTTTCTAAAAGACATGAGAAGGCGAGATGCAAAGGAAGACACTGACATATAGATAAGCATTTAGAATCCAGCTGCTCTAAATCAATAGATCTGCTTTATAAACAAGGAAGTTACACTGATTTATAGTAGCTGTAGTAGGGGTAATCTGGAAAAAAAATACTGTGTATTCATACATTTAGCACAACATTATGTGGCTTAGAATATAAATGGGTAGGTTTAAGGACACATTGGCCATCTTCTGCTGTTTTTTTCACTTTTGGATCCCTGACTTTGCAAACTAAGAGGCACTTTAATTTTATACTAAAGGTAGAAATGCTGGATAAGACATTTTGACTTGCAGAATGGGGGATTTTCTGAAGCAGTATCTTGAAAAGAGTGAGTGTTTCAGTGGGAAATAAAGACAGTTGAAGATGCATTCAAGCACACAGGCAGCAGAAGGCAGAGGAAATGGAGGAACACTCCAGACCTGGTGTCATCTGCTTGTTTTACTCCATGGTGATAAAAGCAGTGGGCGGTAAAAGCAATTGGCTAAGCCTGTTCCCATATTTCATAAAATAACAGATCTAATGAAGTTTAATAGGAAACATTCCACATCTCCCCCAGTCCAGAAGAGGATGATCAGGCAAAGCAAAAAGATGTGTTTGTAATATGTTGAACACACTAAAAAGTAGTCCAGAAATAGTTTGGAATCTCCTGCAGAATTTAAGGATTACTGCAGAGTACATGAAATTCAAATGGCAAATTATACACTATGACCACAAAACGATAGAGATAAGGTTTAAATAATGGTAATATGTGTCATGAGAGCCCCATGTTCCTGCTTCAGCAGTTTCTTTAGATTGTGTTTAGCCACATAATTTTCTCAATACCAATTTTAAGTAATCTTTGTAGCCAAACACAGTCTTTTCATATGCGACTTATCCTCTGCCAGAGCTAACTTTATACAGTGAAATCAGTATCATGTACACAGAAGTATATTGTCTATGATGTTCCCAGCAGTCTTTTTAAGCTTACCTTATTGTGCCATTATGCTATAAAGCTCTACCAAAATCTTATTAATTTCTATCGATGACACTTAAAATTTCCTTCCCAATGTATTTTGAACATCCACTGATATACCTATCACTGAAAATGCCGAATATCCATTTTGACAGGCAGCACAATATTTTTATGCTGAAATTACCCTGATATTCTTATATTTACGACTTTAAAACACAATGACTTGAACCCTAAAATGAGTACCAAAAGAAGAAAACTTAAAAGCCTCAAGCCACCTCTAGGGAAAAACAATCAAACTCATTAATTAATTATTTTTAAAAAATCCTTAGGATATACTTATGTATGGAGGATCTATATGTAGGACCATGTCTAAAATTAACAGATTGCCATTCAGCTGAGTGAAACTATGCCAGAATAATCTGCTGAGGAAACTACCTAGAAAGTCATGGCATGAATATTTCCCATAAAACTGAGACTGCCAAATTAAAATATGTAGTATTAATAAATGCCATGGAGGAAACAAAGAATGCATAATAGCCAGCAAGTAGAGCAAAACCAAACACAGTAGGCAAGAGAAGGATGTGAGTAACAGGTCAGATACAAACGTGTCAGTTTTGTGATACATAAGAGGCTACAGTCTTATAAAGGTCAGTGAGGAATAATTGCTGCATAAGAACAAAGGCTTATTACTATGAGTAAGAAGAAACTACTGTCCTAACAGTAAGAACACAGAAAGGCATCAGTACCACACACTGTTGTTGTTGGATTTCAGAGCTGCCAAATCTGGTCATAATTATTTAGCTATTTGAACTAATGAAAGATACTCTTGGAACACAGCCCAGGTAATCTTGGAAATGGCACTTTACTAGAGAACATTAAAGTAGGTTTATTGCCCTGTTCTCTGTGAAAAGACAAACTTTCTACACAGTTACGGTGAATAAGTTCTTAAAATGAACATTTTTGGTTGCTCTACCAATCACTGTTGTCAGAAACATCAAGGCAAATTAATTGAAATTTATAAAATGGATAAAACTGTAACTTTTATTCCAGAAGTTTGTATTGTAATAGTCCAAATATTTATAAATCAGACAAAAAGGAAACTTGTGACGTATTCTAGAATTGCATAACCACTGACTTTTCGTGTTAATAATTCTTTGTCCTTAAATTAGTGCTTTTTGTATTTCCCATTACTTTTGGCAGTTACTGAAGTTACTAGACAGAGAGTTGGTGCTTCTTCTATTCCCAAAGGGATTTTCCTCAAATGGGCTTTTTATACATTTTTTACAAACTAAAATTCCTTTGTTTTCAGGCAGATGTAAACAGAGGCAAATGGGATATTGTTCATCTTTCACACGGTAATGAAAGAAAAAAAAGCTTTCTTATCATTAAAAGTGTACGTAAGCAGCTATTCCAGTGGTCACAGGAGTGATGCTGTGAGAAACTGTGGAAGTAGGATAGGCCAACCAGTCATATTTGAGATGAGAACCTTTACTGTGTCATAACTTTTAAAAGTTTCTAAAAGTACTGTTTTAAAATATTTAGTTTCATTTCAGTGCTGGGTCTTTGAATAAGAGTTTTCAACTTGAGTAATCATTTAGTCATTCATAATTTCCATTGTTCTTTACTTCTGTTTTCTATCTACTTGTTATGGTCTTACATTGTAAGGCTTCAAGGACCAAGACACTTGGTTTTATGTTTGCAAAGTGTTCTGCAAAGGCTGGGCACCCACTCAGTGCTTTAGTAATAGAAATACTGAGCAGCTATTGACATTTCAAAACTGAACTTATCCTAAGGAGTTGACAATAATTCTTCAGACTTTAGAAGTGTGATGCATAACTGAAGCATGCCTGTGGCTGGAGTGTAGACTTGCCTAATAGCTTTTCCTGGTTAAATTTCCTCTTTTATTTAGATTCTACATCATCTGTCTGCCAAATTTATTTGTGTGAAGACATTTAAATCCTCAAGACACTAATGACAGGATTGCTGATTTTAGTAAGCAAGTTCTTTTTTGTGAATAGAGGCCAGTAAGGTTTGACACACATAACACTGGACAGCACCATGCTAATGTTTGCCACCCTATGCGTGTATCTATGCGCAAATGCATTGGGAGGTACATACTTGGCTAAACTGGCCCTGTTTTTTCCCTGCCACACCAGATTTTCCTTTATATCAAGCTTAAGTGAATCTTTCTCCTCTACCCTGTCTTCTGAGAGGGATGTAAAAATAAAAAAATGTAACAAGAAAACGCAGAACTTTCCAATAATAAAACCTTATTGATTCACAGAACCCTGTCTATCTGGCATCTTCCTCTGGCCTCAAATCTCTTAGCCTATTTGGAGGACTTTTCAGTAGCCAAAGTGACAAAAATGATCAATGTACTACTTCTTTGGAAAAGATTTTTCTTCTCCCATTTTAGAGAGGTTTTTTTCAATTAAAAGTGTAGATATGTTTAAAAATGAATGGTGATTTGTTAGCCAGACCAGTAGATCTTCTAGATATTTCACCAGTCTCAATAGCAGCATCTCTCTCAGTCCCCATGGAATTCCAGGTTCCAGGTTAGATTCACAGGCAAGCTGGTTCTGGTAGGTGAGAACTATAAATAAATAATACTAGTTTGTCTGGTTGTGTAACTTTTATTTCATCCCTGGCAAAATGTTGCATGCTCTGAACACATCTATTATATGTTTTTTTGATTGCTTGAACAGATATCATCAGTATATCTGGAGAGTAGGATAAGCGGAATCCCTGAATAATTCCCATTTGATAGGTGGCTAATATGTATTGATTTTATAAAGGTAACTGGACTCCTGAGTTTCTAATATACCCTTCTCCTTTAAGCTGGTCAACAGGTGAATGGAGTGCATGCAGCAAATCTTGTGGAGGAGGACAACAAAGTCGTCTCATTCAGTGTGTCCAGAAAAGGTCTTTCCAAAAAGAGGAGGTAGTGGCCCATTCCCTGTGTCCTGTCAGCACCCCTACACAGGTGCAGATGTGCAATAGCCAGGACTGCCCACCTGAATGGAGCACTGGCCTGTGGTCTCAGGTAATTTGAGAATTTTTTTTTTCTGCTGGCATGATGCAAATATTGCAAAAAAAACTAAGATCATGAAGCGTAGTGCAAACTGTGAAGGTCAGTATTTTGCAAGTGGCCGTATTAATGAAGGTAACATACAAACTATGTATATATTTTAACAAGGCTTCCGAAGTGCTCAGACAGGAGGGCTTGACAGGAGTGGACATTTGGTGTCCGTTCTGGATGGATATTTTCTGTTTTCATAATGTAAGGATCTATGAATTCTTCAAAGACATTAACCCCTCTCTGAGATTACTTCCCACAGCAATATTAATTTCTTTCAGAGATACAGGCAGTCAAGGAATGAAGGAATATTTGGGATTAGAGCTGCATATTAATGCACACACATATATCAACCGAGGGTTAATAAATCTGTGATTTACACATTCACTAATCACTTCTGTACTTCAGCTTTTGTTAGAGTGACTGCAAGTGAGTACTGCTGTAGTTAATTGCCATGAGAGGCATAAATCCCCTGGGCAGATTCCTGTGTGTACACACCCTGCTTTACAAACCTGCAAACTGCCTGACATTAAACCAGCTTGAGTTAAAAAACACTGCTGTTGTTGCTGGTGTGAACTATTAATGTAAGGATAAAGTACTGGGAAATCTGGGATTTAAGAGTAAGCTGACACTACGCTTATATCAAAAGGAACTACAATATTTTTATTTTTCCACCTTCATTTAGTGAGATTCAAGGTAGATTTAAATTTACTAAAACATCTATTACTTCTGTGTACACTTGTTGATAGTTACTCCTCACGTGTTAAAAGAACATCTTGACCTAAGCATTCCCAGCTGAGCACAAGCTGCCTCTCCAGGGAGTGCCCTGTAACATGCTATGACAGAGGAGTAACTACTTAATAGTCTATCACAACAGCGTTTTAACACCCAAAAAGAAACTTTTTCCTCCAGTGTATGTGAAGGAAACCTTAGTATAGCAGGTAGTTATAGAAAACATGAATGCTGATTGGTTACTCAAAAATTAAGAAAAAAAAGTACCTTCAAACATATTCACACTTTAAGCTTTTCTTCTGCTAAGATAATAATAACAAAAAAAAAGTAAAGAAAAATAATTTTTTCCTCCTTTTTAGGAGGTGCACAGCTCAAGTTGGGATTTTTCAAATAAGCCTATGAAAATTAAGTTCACAAGTCCTGCTGAAATGCAGTGAACAGCTCTACTGAATGAGATTTTAAGATTCATCTGAAAGCTGTTGTACAACAGGCTCAGAGGAATTAAGAGGAAAAAAAAATGCAAAATACCCAGGCTCTCTACAGAGATCAGAGTGATTTTAAATGGGAGGAGTCTCTTGTTTGTCTGGGGTGGAGGGGGCGAAGACTAAACCCGCAGACTTTCAGTATGGAGATACTTGTTGCATCCTCAGTACAACTCTGCTTTTTAAAATATTTGTGATTTAATACAGAGAGTGGTAGTGCAGGATTCTGCCTTGGAGTGTGCCCTTTCATTATTACTAATAAGAACAACAATTAGAAGAGGATGCAACAAGGTAGAAAACTGTCAGCACTATTTCAGGGCCGCATGTTCCTTCATTTCATCAGAAATGGCTCATGCTTGCATTTTTTTTATATGCTAAGGCAATGAAAACTACAGAATGTCTTTTCAACTGAACCATGGTTAAGCAACACATATTTATTCACTGGTGATTTGTTCTATGCTTCAGTTGTAAACTTGGCAATTAAAATACCTTTGGTAAAACTTTTTAACCACTGTCTGTATCAGATTCTGTCTTGTAGTGACATTCATTTGGTGAAGGAGTTATGTATAGATTCCCTGGGTAGTTTTCTCTGCCTCTATCTCATCCCTTTAGGCCAAGGTGAGGACAAAATAACAAATAGCTGAGAACATTTTGCTGTGGGAGATTTTGCGATGGGAGGTTAGGACCAGCTTTTACTATGCTGTCCAGGGAAAAAAAAGCATTTTGCTCACAAGGCCAATTTACCTCATCTACGCAAGAGAGATATTACTTATCTATTCTACACGGGGGCTGTAAGAGTTCACAGTTTATACTAAGAAAGCACTGAGAACATTGTTTTAGAAGTGACATACAGATGTTACTATTATTTATTTACCAACAGAATTTCAAGTTTACTTATACAATAATGGCAGCTGCATAGTTACTGTGGTCTGTTTTAAAATAAAAATTATGTCAGTTTTCATTTCCTCTAGTTCAAATGAGTATTTCTTTCCATCACAGTGCTCCAAAACTTGTGGGAGAGGTGTTAAGAAACGGGATGTCTACTGCAAAAGGACCAGTTCTTCCAAGGTTAAAATCTTGCCTGAAAGTATGTGCAGCAGAGACCATAAACCTGAATCCCAGCAGACCTGTGTGCTAGGACGCTGCCCCAAAAATGACCGACTCCAGTGGGTGATTTCTTCCTGGAGTGAGGTAAAGTGGTGCAGTTACATGGCTCACTGCCTTCCTTTGCTGCTCTTGGAAATGTTGACTCAGGAACACACACAAACCATGTAGGGGAAAGCAAGCTGAGCTGTCATTTGGAAATCAGGTGTTCTAGGCAAGCTGCTGTAAAAAACACAATTCTTTATATCCAGATGTAGTTGGATGTACCCTGATGCCTTTGTTTTTCAAGACTTTCACTGAGTTGGATTCATATTTCAGTTTACTCACTATGGAACATGGTCTTTGTGGTTATACAGTGGTTATACAGATTTACACAATTTGGGGTCTCTCGCACATAACACTTTCTCCTTTATCTGAATGTGCTCCTATAGATCTAAATGGTGTAGTTTGCCTTTGTAGTGTTCAGTCTCCTGTGGCCCGGGTGTGCAAAAGCGAGAACTAAAATGTGGTGAGAAAAGCAGCCATGGGAAATTGATCACCTTTCCTCAGAGAAGATGTAGAAACATCAAGAAACCGAACATCGACCTGGAAGAAGCTTGTAATAAGGGAGCCTGTCCATCGCAAATGTTGTATAACATGGTGTCTGGCTGGTATTCCTCGCCCTGGCAGCAGGTAGGAATGGGAAAGTTTCTCACCTCTCTCCCTGACCCAGCACTCTTGCCTCCAGCAATACTTCATGCCTCAGCTTTTACAGAATTTACAAAAGGAACGAGTTTCTCTACACAGTAGCATCTCTGAGGGCTTTTCACTACCCAGCAGTAAAGAATAAAACAACTGAAATGTGACTGCTGACTCTTGGGCAGTGCATCCACCATTAGAAGGTGAGAGTGCAGTGCCGGGCTTAGAGCACACCAAACCTAGAAAATCTGTGGTATCATATGTCACAGAGTGAATGCTAGCTGGAGTGGCACAAACAACCTGGTGGGCCTAAAAAGCTGAAGACCATACCACTGTGACTATAACAATGTGAGTACAAGCTACCTAGATTAAAACCAGCTCCAGTCTTACACTGTGCTGTAGTCACATGTCCAACTGTATGGAGGAGATCCCTCCAGCACTAACAGTCTACAGGTGTCTCCTGCATGTAGGCCACTGAAAATTGATGCAGCTGGCCCACATCCATCACGTACTTGGGTGCAGCTCATTTGAACTGAAACTGAAGAATGTCACCTAAAAAACATTATTCATGCTCAAGAGGCACTACATGGCATGCTTTTTCCAACACTTTCTTCTTAGTCTTCTTTGAACTGCATTGTGGTTGAACTGTTACATATCTACATGCACCATGAATTTGGGCATCTGCACAGGTCACCTGGAACTCCCTACATACTATGATTAATTAGGGGATCACTCTGTATTTGTTTCTACATTATTGCAAACAAGCTTCTGTGTTTCTGGAACTTATTTACTTTATGAGTCATGTATCAATGAGACACACAGTCCTTTACATGAAACAATGTATACCTGACAATTGTAGTCAGATGAAAATGATCACATTTATCTTAAAGACAACTTTTCATGAAACACATACAAGTAAAAAGCTTACGCATTTTAAAATACTTCATAGATCTTCCTCCAAATACATAGTGTTTTTCCCCAGCTACTGCCATAACTATGGTTCCAATGGGAGTTTTTATCTCTGTGCAGACAGTAGGATTGGGCCCAGAGGCTCAGAGTTCAAAAGAAATCTCTGCAGACAATCAGGAACAGGTTTTCTAAAATGTTAAGTTTCTGTCTCAATGTCTAAGTAAAGAACCAAACTTTTAGCTGAATCTTCTAAAAAACCCAAGATTTTGGAAGGGAGCACAGATGCTCACATCTTTGAAGAGGAAAGATGCACACATCTTTGAAAAGTTGGTCCTGATGGGGTTTGTTGAACAGCAACACATCTGATCCTGACCACTCTTACTTTGAAAGTCTCACACAAAGTTACTCCTTTGAAAGTTACTCCTTTGGATTTCATGAGATCCCAGAGAATCTCTATAAGAAAAGATGGCATTTACTTTTTTCCTCTCTACAGTGCACTGTAACATGTGGAGGGGGAGTTCAGACCCGGAGCGTGCAGTGCCTGCGCCAAGGAAGACCAGCTTCTGGGTGCCTGCCCCATCAGAAACCGGCAGTCCTGAGAGCTTGCAATACTAACTTCTGCCCAATCCCTGTGAAAAGAGGTAAAACTCAGCTCTACAAGCTGCAGCAGGGTTGGCTGCTTAGAACTTTATATCCAGCAAAAATGACCTTTTTCAGTTACACCCATGAGTATTTGGTATATTGCCTCATAAATTAACTTTTCCCAGACTTTCCAGCTTTACAGTTACTCTTGGATACTACAGCATCTCTCCTCTCAAAGTGAAACCTCTTAAAGAAGACGACTCACACAGATCTTAAAAAGAGGGATATGTTTAAAAAAAAAAAAAAGTATGTCAAAAAGTTATGCCATTTGGTTCTGAACTGCATCTTTACAATGTCTTGTTGAATAACATAGAAGCATCCTATGCTGGTACTGCATTATGATTAAAAATAGCAGATTTAGAACTCATCAGTAAGAAATTGCTATTTATTTTTGTTCTTATGAAGTCCACCCAAGCTTCAGAAGAAAGAATCAGCTCAGGAAGTGTGGCTTAGAAAAGCAGATAGTGAGATAGGTTGAGAAGTGGATGAACAACAGAGCTCAAAGGGTTGTGATCAGTGGTGCAGAGTCCATCTGGTGACCTGTAAGTAGAGGTGTTCCCCAGGGGTCAGTTCTAGGTCCAGTTTAATTCAACATGGATGAAGGGATAGAGTACACTCTCAGTAAGTTTGCTGATGATACTTTCACTTTGTCTTCCTCTGCTGTTTTTCATATTTGCAGTAATGTCTGGTATTAATTTTGGCCTTGGACTGTTTCTCTCTCTCCTCACATCTGCAGGAGCCCCTTCCCCTTTATTATAACTGGGACAGCAAGCTCTAGAGATCAATTATCTCTTCACTGTTCTCTTAACTTTCTGTCTAAAACAGCAAGACGAGAGAGGACCAGCTGTGCTGGAATCATATTGAAGCAAATCAGTCTCTATTATCAGCCATCCAGCTTCAGCTCAGTGATCACAGTCAAGAAATTAATGTTTCAGGGAGAGTTTACACACTTTCCTGGACAAACTGGGTCATTTCCATCCCTCTATTAAAAGGCAGTTACGGTCACCATAACTCCTAGTAAATCTAAGTGCTTAAAATGTATGAAAATTTAAACAACATATAAACAGTTGAGTAAACAGAAATAAGGAACTGACAGCCTGATCCACATCCATTGAAGTCTCTGGGACATTTTGTGTTCATTCCAATGGTCTTTGGATTAGGTCCCAAGAGTAAAGTTTTGGCCATACTTCTGTAATTTAGCATTGCACTCCAATCGTCGAAAGGGGAATAAAGCTTTGCTTAGAGATTTTTTCACAGTTTTCTAAAATTTACCCTTCCATCACAGGAGAGCTTCTTCCTGACTTGATCAAAACAGTTTTTCTCACTTTGTGCTGTGCATGGTTTCAATCTGTTGTCTTCTCTGGCCTCTCCCAGAGATAAATTCTGTCTGGTGTGCAGTAGGTGAAGGTGAAAGCTGGTGCTGAACTCCCAGTTGCGTCTCTACTGACAGTTCAGAACACAAAGGTGATTCTGTGGAGTGGGAAGGCTGCAGCTCAGTACTGAGCTTCCTAGTTCCTGGACAAACGTTTGTTCAGGGACAGTATTTTCTTTACATAACAGTAGCATTTACAGACAGGCTTGTTTTAAATACTGAGGAATAAATTGGCATATTTTAAAAAGCACAAGATTTAATTATTTTTTTATTCATTCAAGTAAGTTTGAGGGTGATAAAGGTATACAAAATCACCTTTTCTTTCCTATAAAATGGAATCAAAAAAAATCAAAGAAGATCCTATAGAGAGACAGCAATGACTGTGGCCCACAGAATATAAAGAAGCCATCTGTGCTGTGTGAGGGAGCATTTATCTTCTGTGACTCAACTTGCTGATCTGAGAATGCAGGCAACAGTGGCTTCTTCACCATCTCCTTGTAAATTCCTTTTACTGACCATGTAAACAGTAGTTCTGAAAGTTGTACAGAATCTCTTTCTGTGTTCATGGGAGATTTCAGTTTAGCTATAAATTTTGCTAAACCTCATTTAAATGTCTTACTGCTTGCTCAGACATAGTGAATTTGTTTATAAATCATCCACATGAATCATCACTCTGCTCTTTTAAAGAACCATAAAGCATCCACTAGAGAACTGTAGAAATAAGCAGCTATGGAATGTTTCTAAAGCAACAGGGCTCTGTATAAATGATCTGTGCATAAACTGAAGTGAAATAAAGTCTTAATTGAAAAATATGCTTTATTTGTGTTTGCAATTAAAAGCTCGGGTTTTCAGAACTAAATATTGTCAGCCTATCTCTTTTCCCATTAAGATTTCACCAGCATGGCACAGTCAAAGTCCTAAAAGCCAGATTAATGCCACCTAGCTAAAGTGTCTAAGAAGATACATTTCTTAGGCTTCCTGCATAGTCAAATGGAGACAAGTAAGTCCCTGTTGGAATGCAAACACACAGCAGAGCACACTGTGCACACAAGTGCACAGAGGAGGGTCCATTCATTCAGATTTCTGTGCATTTTGTGTGTACATGCACATGCACTCAAAGCTGACACTACATTTTATTGTTCTGACCCTGCTATTCTATTAGCTTGCTCTCTGTCAAATTATCAAATCTGATAATTTAAGAAATTAAACACCTCTTAACAATTTAAAACTGAAGCTCAGATTTTTAGGATGAAAGCTTGTGCTCTTCTTTGAACTGAATCACCCATCATGGGTTCAGTATTGCCAAACACATTATAAGTGTGTAGAACTTGACTAACAGTCTTACCATATTGCTTGGATTTCTCTCCTTCAGATGACCCTTCTTGTGTGGACTTCTTCACTTGGTGTCATTTGGTACCCCAGCATGGTGTCTGCAACCACAAATTCTATGGCAAGCAATGCTGTAAATCATGCACGAAGAAGAAGTGATAGCAACATGTTATCTGAACCCTTCAGTGACAGGATTCTCGTCTTCAATTCATGTTGGAATTAACTTTTCTTTGAGGCAAGACATGATGCCATATAAACCACTGATGGAAGAGACATTTTTCCGAAGGGAATGTCTAAGGTACAGTGATTGTTGGATAGATGCTGAAAAAGGAATGTTTCTTTCTTTTTTTCCCTTTATTTGCTGACCTCACTAAAGTACAGGGTACTATGGATCACTTGAACTCTGAGACTTGAGGGTCAGTTCTTTAAGTGTCATTTTTGCACTGTCATATGTTATGAGGAAGAAAATAAGTCATGGAAGCCTTTTCTGGCTAACTTACCAGAATGCAAAGCAAAAGAAATCGGGAGTTTGAGGAAGAAGGTTACAATGTGGCAGCATGACAGATCACACAATCAGAAATGTTTCCTTTCCTATTTTTTTATGATACTGTCATCCCAGGGCAAGGTAAGGAAGCTGTTTACTGCCACGCTCACAGAAAGACCTTCAAATGGCTGTTGTCTGGAGAATGAAGTGTCATGCATGTGATAACGGGAAGTAAATAGTGCACTACAAAGAGATATGGTGCTTCTCTATTAGACTTGCTGCTGGAAAAGCAAGTTTTGCATCATGCTAATGTTTTTATTGTCTGAGGAATTAATTTTCTGCTTTGTATAGAAGCTCAGAGGTGGTTAACTAGTAACTTGAATTGTATTCCTAGAAATATTCAGCGTTAGAGTAATTGGACTTTTAATATTGCTGTGTTACAAGTAAAATAGAACTTCATATTTCAACTAACTCAAGGAACTGGGATTTATTGAACTCAGTGGTTATGTTTTCAACTTTCTAAGCTCATTTGATATGTAATTTTAAAATTTAAACTTGATATTTTAAAGTAGTTTTTTTCAGAAGTTAGGTTGGTTGAATGCCAAGATACTGAAGAATGTCTTCCTTATAATCTCAAAGCTCTCTGCAAATTTTGATTCATCGGTTAATACTTAAAGGCAATAACAAGAATATTACAGTTCATTAATTCATGCTCAAGCTCTCTGAATAGTTATTTATTCACACAGGTTATATGAAAAAAAAAAGAAAAAAGAGAAGTGGATTATTTACTCTAACCAAATAAAAGTAATTTCTATTTTTATACATTCTCCTAATATTTTTATTTAGTTCAGAATCCACCAGCAAACAGAAGAAATGTAAGGATAATGATATTTGTAATCATTGAGTGACACTATATATCAAATGATAACATTTAAAAAATACCCAACCTATTTGCCAAACCCATTCTGCAACAGAGCTGTGTTCTACTGTAATTTCCTGGGGACTGCCTCTGAGGGACATATTTATCTGATTCCACCCAATCCCACAACTTCGTTTGATGAATGTAGTTCAGATTTACTGGGTTTTTATAAGTATCATTTCAGCCAGCTCAGCACTAATGCCAGCCAGTGGTCACTTCAAATTAGCAGTTCCTTCTGCAACAACTTAAATTAAAAACATGTATTCTGTGATACACTGAGAAATTATTGGAAACACTTCTCAACCAACACTGCTCTGTCTTGATATTGGACACTGTGTAACTATAACCTTTTTTCTAGGAAAACTACAAGGCTTTTTTGTTTTGTTTTGATAATTGTGTCCTTTTTATTATTTGATGTAAAATAATTAATTTATTAATGCATAGCTTTTCCTTTATATTTCTTTGCTCACTTCTTTAAGTGACAAATGAGGAAAGAAAATGGTAGTGTCACAAAGGATGAATTATCATGTAAAAAAAAGCAAAAAATATAAGTGTAATATTTAATTATTTTATAAGCTTTGTAATGAAGTACTCTAACTGGTTCATTATATTTGGAATTGTAAAATTTATGAATAAAATATGGAGCTTATAAGTAAATATCAAGTAATATAAGTGGTGTATGCATTTATTTGCATTTGTGTTGATTGTCCTGTAGTATCTTTAAGTTTACCCTGTTTATTTATTATCCTGTTTTCTTCTACTACATAATTAGCTAATGTTTGTGACTCTGAGCCTGCGCGAGTTCTGTGGAGGGGTAGTGACAAAAGCTACCCACAAGAAAAGCCTGTTCTTTGGGGCAGTGGAAATTTAGCCACCACAGCTACATGTGACCTCTCTGCCTAACCATATCCCTGTCATTCAGGTCTTGTATGGGTTAATATTGGCAGGGAACCCTCAAAACAGTGTATTTGAGTGTTAACAAGCCGTTATGATGAATGGGATGGAGGTCATCCAAAGGCACTCAAAGTAGGCCATATGTGCTAAGGTCATGTGAAACTTCTCTACTTTTGAAGGTCCCATTATACTGGCAAGTAAGGAATGCACGACTGGTTATTCAATAGAGTGAATATATTGTAGTTGCTTTTTAAGAGCAGGAGATGTTTCTCATTTGACTGACTTCCCTACCATTGAAGCAGCTGGCTTGGATTGTACCCATTTCAGGCACAAAAAGGCAAAATGGATGTTAACTTCATGGTTCTATTTTCCTAGCAACACAAAAGCTAAAAAACACAAAAATACAGTTTCCCCTGCTATGTGCAAGACAAAACTGACCTATTGCTTCTCTCATTAAAGACAGTGGAAATTTGTGTATCACAGGAATAGCATGAGTCTTCCCTTGCACCAATTTATCTGCAGGGTAAGAAGCATCATTCAACCTAGCATTAAGTTTTACAGCTTCTCCCATCTGCCTTGGGAAACTTTTATTTTTCTAAAAGTGACCCAGCTGAGAAGTTTCCAAGACATTCCCTAGCAGAGACTACATCAATTCATGGGATCATTTCATATATATATTCTCTAACATGTATTCCCTCCATTCACCATCACCCAGTTCTTGAACTCTTTGTAGCTTGCTGTATTGTTGATAAGAAATACTGAGCATGCTTCTGACTTAGAGTATTACTTACAACTTACAGGCGATCATCTATAATACATCAGTCTGCTTCTGGAGGATTCCCAGCAAGAGGTCTTTTGAACATAATTTGGACTAGTGCTTCAAATAATTACTATGTCCACAAAAGAATTCAAATTCTAAACTGCATTGTGTTCTGGGCTAGAATTTTGAACTGACGGTTGTCAGTGAATTACAGTGTTGGAGATGGATGTTGAAAGAGGAAATATTGCACAAAGATGTGCTATTGTGTATTTGGATCAGCTCCAAGTCCACAACCGTTTTATTGCTGAACCCTTACAACGATATTTGGTATACAAAGCTTGGCAGTTTTCTAGAAGTATATTGCTGCAAGGCTCACTTTAGAAAGCAGAATGGGGCCTTTTCACAAAGGAATAGCTCCATTTCCTGTAGTCAGATTTCATCACTCAGGTAAAGGATGCATCTGCCTAAAACTCAAAGATATTTAATGAATGGCTTGATTGTGTAAGTCAAACTCAACTATCTCGGATGCCCAGAAGACATGAAATGTTGGAGACAGATGAACATTTCACTGCATGTGGTTTTATGGTAACATGATCCATATCCTGTATTTCCTTTATTTTTCAGCAAATCCTATTCAAAAGCATCAATAAAATAATATAACATTATTTATTATTTCTATTGTAATAGGAGTCTAACCCTGCTGAGTCACTGGGCTCCCATTGCATACAACACTGTATGCACATGTCACAAAAGGCTCACAGTCCTGAGAATACAACAAGAAACAATAGGGAAAGAACTTGTTAACAGTGAGCTCATTGTGATTAGGACAAAAAGTGCAGCTGGTGGCTCATTGTCTTTCTGGACACTGCAGAACACTTCAAAGGCAGGTCCATGCAGGTATGATCTGAAAGAGCAATATTGAGGAACTTTATATAGACTGTTTTGAAAGCAAACACTGAGCATTGCTGAGGTCTTAGGGGATAGTAGAGGGGAAAGGCAGCAGGGAAGCCGGGATACAGTGGAACAAATCCAAAATGAGGTGTGTTCAATGCTGAGTCCTAACCAAGATAGTGTGACTATCAAAAGAGGAAAGCAATGCATATGAAGCATTTGAACTGTTAGCCTAGCAGTTATCAGGGCCAACAGAGAATTGGAGTTTTTGCAAGGCAGTAAGTCTTCTTGCTGTTAAAAAAGAGTTTTGAAATACAGAGATGCAGCTGCCAAAAAATACCTTATATTCCTCCTCGGACAATATTGTATGAACATCAGTCAAATTACACTGGCCTTCCTGTCTACTCTCTACACACTGGGCACCACTATCATAGATACTCTTCATCCTCTGCTCTTCAGAGCAAATCTAGGTCCAGGCTGGGCTGGAACATATCCTTCAATGTGTATCACATTGCAAAGTTCTTCACCTTGTAGCTTACAAATAACATTTGCTTCCCACAGGAAGAGGCAGTGAGAGACCAGAAGTGGGGCCATATTGATTCTCAGACTTGCACTGCAAATGGTACAGATGCAGGCTGCCACTTACAAGCAGTTGTATCTCCTTGCCTGTGAGAATTCATCTCCTCTGCCCTGGGCAGAGGTAATCAGAAGCACACTCCAGGCAGGAGTGCTTGCCTTCTAACAATCAATGCACACCAGGCAGGGCTAAGGGAAGTAGTGTGCTTGTTTTTCATAGGAGATACCAGGGCAGAAATATTCTCAATGTCCCACCTTGGCTGAACGAGACACAAAACCTGAATTTCTCAATTCCCATTGCAATACAGTAACATCAAAACCAGTTTTTCTCATGCTCCCTGAAGGAAAGCATCTATTATGGGACCTATACTTCAAACTACCAAATAATATATGTACTTTCTGTTCAACAGTAAGAAGTATTCAATCACTAATAGAATCTGTCTTAATTTCTGGATTCTGCCAATGGAGGCAAGAGCCTTCAGCTAAACCCTAACTTCCAGGCTTACTCTGTAAGCATTAAATCAAACTATTGTCATTATACATTTCAGCTTTAATACTGCTGTGTACCTACTGCATCTTAAGATAGACCTTTTGTGTCCTTTAGGTTACCTGGGCTGCCAAGCATTAAGTTATTATGTTCTGTTGTGATGGTAATGTTCTCTAATCCTTTCATAATAATGTAGAAAAGCTGATACAAAAGCTCATTCAAAAAGAATATGAAAGGGTTTATAATGGAAATGTTTACCAATGAAGTTCTTACCTATTGGAAACAAAGAGGTTTCAGAGAAAAGCATACACAAGAACTCTTTCTTTGGGACCTTCACCTTCTCATATCACCATAATACCTGAATTAGGTCTGTCTAACAGGAGAAACCGAGGCCATTGTCCCCAAAGCAGGAATACCCTGCCAACACTCCTGTACTTCTATAGAAATAATAGCCCTCTACTAGCTCTCACTAGATTATAGTTGAAGCAATACAGGATAGCTGCAGAATTCAAGAGTTGTTCTTGTACAAAATACTTAATCCTATCTATAATGCCCTTTCTGACCAGCTGTCATAGTTCTTTGAGCATGCTAATGCAGCCATCCTGATTCCTCACCTTAGGCACTGGAGGATACTGCAATGACATCCAGGATTCCTGCAAGGCTCAAGCAGAGGGAGGCATCTCAGCACACAAGCAACCACATTTTCCTTCTGTAAGGAAAGACGAGAGAAAATGCCATCAATGATTTCTCTGCATTCAGTTATGACTCATCTCACAGGAAAAGCCACTCTGGTGCAATGTGTTCCCCAGAGCACCAGAAATCACATTTCCACATTGTATATTCAACATAACTGTTGAGCACTTAAAAAGTAATCGAGGTCTCTATTTCCTCAAAATGCAACACCAAAAAAGAGATTTTTTATAAACTACTAAACAAAATATTTTCTGGCTTTAATCTTGGGGGCTTTTGATAGCTGAAATATAACTTCTGATTGAAAAAGTCAGAATAAGCTTTCTAGGTATGTTTTTTAATATCTGAACAGGCTGCCTCACTGGTATTTTCCCCAAATGATGCAAATAGATAAACCCTGCAGAAAGTGCTCATAGATTTATTCGTTGTATTTATTACTTGTCACTATTTATCCACAGGAGATGAATAAGATTCAGTGCACAAATTATTATTTCACTCTCCACAGAAAGATACTCTACTTCCAAGTCCATTAAAGGAATCTGAACTTTGTGTACAGCACCGTCTATTGGCAGATAGTATTTTAACTGGATCAGAACATTGCATTTCTAGCCAGAGATACTACCCATCAGCAGAAAGCTCATCAACTCAGATTTGTAAAAATACCCTGCAAATGCCAAGTTGCCCAGAACTTATTCACTCTTGTCCTTGCTAGTGTGTGAGGAAAAGTCAACCAACAGTCAATAACAGGCTGTAAGCACTGCTCTCTCCAATTAAATACAGTATATACTTCTTCAAACCGTATCATTTACCATAACTTCATTTTGAGGATTTTGCTGTCCAATTCTAAAATACTAGTTGCAAAACCAAAATTAAATATAAACAAACTAGAACATCTAATTTGAAACATATTCATCTACTGAGTGAGACCATCAGATAGTATACAGGCTACTGTGATATACATCTACCATATTATATGTTCTGAACTTGAACTAGTTTTGTGTCTTGTGGACCGTTAACATCTCATGATGCCTTTTTTTGCTTGTTTGTTTCTCAGTTACAATGGAATTGCTATGAAAATCATTAACGTGTTATAAGCTTATTGTCATGATAAGCGCACAGGTGTTGGAAACAGCCTGCTCTAGACCTGTGTTATATTAGCCACATTGATCCGAGAACATACTAGATCAAGAGCAACCCCCAAGCAGTTGATATAAAACACTTAACTCACCAAGACATGTTTAACATCTGGCACACTCATCAACCATTTTATTTATTTCTTAGCACAGTGATTCTACCCTAGAGCTTACAGATTTTTAAGAATCTTGCTCAATTTCACCAGTCATATTGCTGTTTGTAAGGTAGAGCTAAAGCTTCCATTCCTCCTTGCCATTGTGCGGTGTTGAAAGTGGATTATGAGCATTCATGAAAAAAAAAATATCTGGGCTAAGTAACTCAGAAGAGTTCACAGAATTGCTTATAAAACAGGTGGAGGTTGATGCCAGAGCTATCAATAAAAGTTTGGGATTACATGCCTTCTGAGCTTTGACTCAAGTGATCAAGAACTGAAAGGTTGAAGGGAGCACAGACTGACTTGGACTTTGGTATTGAATTTGATCCACTCTTCAGTGTTCTGCTGGTCTTCAGAAGGGGCCAAGAATGGGCTTTTCATCTTTGAAGCACAACTTGGAAACACAAATTTATATTTTGACTTACAAAAAGTAGAGACAAAAAACTGCACAGGATCTGCAGATATTCTCTTGTTCTTAGCTGAGTAAGTTGCTCACACTTACATCCAATGCTAAATCTGTGGTCAAAAAGGATTTTTTTCTCACCCTGTTAAGATCATCTGGACATTTTCAAATGCATTCCTAGTATTTACTGCACATATTTTAACTGCTTCTACAATCTTCTGTGAACTACAGGGTTTTGAGTATTTGACCTTTTGTATAAAGTCTGTTCTAAAGTGGTAGGTAGTGTTCTTGCAACTTCTTGCACTGGGGAAAGAAGAGGGGAAGAGGAACAGAAGAGCAGAAACTGTTTCGGTTCACTCTGGGCTCAACATCTATGACAAAGCAGTCTGTGATCATAGACCGGATTTGATACAAGTGATCACTTTCAACCCTTTAACCACTTCTAACTTACTATACCCACTATCGCCTCTTTGATTATTTTGGTTAAATGGTTACTTTTATTTAAGGCAGGCACAACTCACACCTCAATTCTGCAGGAAGGCAAGTGCAATGGGGCCTTCATGTTGACTGGTGCTGGTAAAAGCACTGATCTCCTGAGAGATCATGACTTAAAGAGAGGTTAAAGTTCTTAACTTTTTTTCAATCTAATAAGGCAAATTTTACAATCTGCTACCCAAATTCTTCTTATCCACATATATATAATACATATTGTATAGTTCTTTCAGACTGTTAATCTTGATCTTTTTTATACAAGGAACTGAATTAAAGTGGAAAACCCAAACTATAGAATACATGCTATGTCTTCTTATTCAGGAAACAGAGTAAAGTAGTTCCCTAGACTCTTAGATTACACAATCACACTTTGCCCAGGATCAGAGTATTTCAAGAACTGGGTTATTGTAAATGCTCTTCTCTGAATTTCTCATTAACCTTCTGAACCTCATGCCCACTGGTGGATCCCAGCCAGCATCCTTCAACTACCAAGGGACTCTTTGAAAGGAGAGTTTACACCTCAGTTTCCAAATTGTGTTACTGTGGCATACTAACTGTATAGAAAAGGACAGCAAACAGTGGATTTGCCTTTTTAGAAACAGCAGTTGATTAAAAAATAAAGTAGCAATAATGTGAGAATCATACAGTCCTGAAATCTTCAGACATTTTGGCACATAGCTCTGTCTCTCTCAGACGATTGTGTCCCCTTTTTCACTCCTTCTCTACTCCTGTTCCAAAACTCCCCCCCTGCAAGCCATCAGGGGGTAGGGAGCAGAGTGGGTTGTGAAGTGTCTTGGGGTAATCCACTTTGACAGGGAATTATGCTGATTACAAATTATGGCTTTGGAACAGTAAAGCTCCCACTGCTGTCCATGTACAAGTTGCTGCATTCTATTTAAATCTTAAGAGTCACATCTAATCAAGAGAAAATCAGGATGTTTTTATGAATTGCATGAGAAAAAAATCCCCTCAGGTGTAGGTTGCAGGGTTTGATCAGCTGCAGTATCATGTTTTAGCATTTCATATTAATCCCACGGATTCTGAGACAAAAATGCTAGCTTTCATACTCGCCTGATGACCAGGCAAAAACATTTTGGAAATTTGTTACTTTTCAGCTAAACTTGCAATATGTAAATTAAGATTTATGGTAAACAAAGGCTTAAAACTATGCATTTATCTTCACATGGAACAGGTATCATGTAGTTGCAATGTGCCAAAAAATACCAAAGCTGAGCAGAGAATAAGTGAATTACAACTCCCAGAAGGCACTGGAGAGTTGTACATCAGCATTTTGTGTCCTGATGACAGGAAACTAACTATTTCACAGTCTGAGACTTTTCTGGAAGACATGGAGTTGACCCAGCCCTCAGACTGAGTATCTGGTTTCAGTGTTTCCAATTGAAAATTGTTGAAGTGTCAGGTAAATCTAGGTTTTTCAACAAGTCTAAACTAGAAGAAAAATTACTGTTTTATGAAATACAAGTATCCTGTTGAAAACACAGTGATGCAAAAAAAAATATTAAATACATATAAAATTTATATTCCCTACTATTCTAACCCTTGATTCTCCAAGAATAAGTAATTAAGACCATTTTCAGCCATGTGTTGATTCAGTTTTGCAATCACATTAAGGCAAAGAGACAAGATACTGCCCATTCCCCACCTCATCTTTCTGGGGTACTACGGAGTAACACAAACCATGTAAGAAAGATTCAGACGTGCTCTACAGAGATGCATTCCTGGGTGGTCTTATTCCCTGCTTTATATTCTGCAGTGCTGAAGACAATAGGATGACACAAGGACTGGAGATAGATCCATGCATACTTTCCTTCATAACTCAGGGTTTCCAATGAATAACACTGGAAAACTGAGATACATGCCCAAAGTTCAGCTCAGCCTGAGCCTGAACTGAATTTCATTTTCATCTGAATCAAAAATAATTTGCCTTAAGTTAAAGGATACAAAACCATATAAAACCAGTGCATACAAGCCAAACTCAAGCCACATGTGTAACATGGAATTTAACAACAAGAAGGATGTTAAATGAACAGCATTTTTTTTCTTTTCTTTTCTCCTCAGTCTGTCCCCTCACATACAAAGCACAGTTTCCACATTTTGGAAGTTGCTTTGCCTCACTCCTCTAACTTACTGGAACAAACTAGCCTTAGTTATGCAGAGTCTATCTTATTCCCTGCTTTCTACCTCTTGTGAATACTGTATAGATTTTGAAAAATTGCTGTTGTGAGGAAGTCATCCAAGCGAGGCTTGGACTTAATTAATACAAATACTTAATTCTGTCTCAGAGAACAAAACTGGTTTAATCAAAGGGATGAGATGTCCCATACATATGGGGCTGGATTCCCTCACTACAGACTTTGCAGCTAGATCCGGGTACTTAATGTGGCTGATGAGAGGGTGCTCTCCAGTGTGAGATCAGAGAATGGCACAGCAGTGAAAGAGCTGTTTCAGCGAGTAAGAGCATGTGTGTTCTTAGACAGCCATCTAGTGAGCTTAGTGAGGAATCAAGTGCTGAAAGAAAATTCAGTGAATTCTTACAGACTGAAGTTAGACTACAAACACAGTGCTAAAATTAGCAGTGCATTTCATAGGTTTTTCCCCTCATAGCCAACGCAATGACAGAACAGAAGGGTTCTTGAATTACTTAACCGCTGTGAGACAAGATTTCTCATCACTTTACTTTTCTAGAAATGAATCTTCAGGTGGGAGTTCAAGTGTTGAAAAAGATGTCTGAGGGGTAAGTGAATTTCAAAATTTGTTTTAGGAACAAGTACATATGTATATTTTATACAAATATGTTCTCCTCATCTTCATCTACAGAATCTGTAGAACTACAATGAAGCAGCCAGATTTGGCACCTCAACAGTCCAGTGGTTGTCTATTAACCACTGCTTGCTGAATTACTTTTTACTATGAAGACCACTTGTGAGAAGAAAGCTCTCAGATGGTGTCTTTTTGTAACTGTTGAAAAGAACGTGAAAACAGAGATCAGTTGAAATAAAACTAAGACACTAGTAGGAAACCTTATCAAAACCATAGTTCTCCAAAGTTTCATCCAATATTAATATGCCACACTTTGAATAGCTGCAGTGTGGTGAGTAGGTCAAAGAAACAATTAACCTTGTTGATGATACTCTGTTTGGATTGCCACAGGATTTATACTTAGATATTTACTGCTCCCCACCAAATCAGACACAGGGAACTGCCATAGCTGTAGATCATATCCATCTTGAACCCTCACTGCAGCCTTGGACATACAGTTTTTTTGTTCTGATAGATTTGCAATTTGTAATCCTCAAGTCCAACAATATAACAATATACTAAAAATATCCATGTGAGCTCTGAATTCCTCTCAGAGACATCAGCTCTACATATCTAATTAAATATCCTCAACATACAAAAGGTAATATTAAGGAAAAAGAAATCTCCCTCATGAGAGCCAGACGATTTTAATTAGGTCTTACTCAAAATCTTCCTAGCCTCACATGGCTCAGCTCACTACAAAACAGACACACTAAGATTGCATGCTGTGCTCCAGGTTGTTCCTTTCCTTTTCACACTGGCTGCTGCTCTTCTGTCCCAGTTTTTCTGTTCCTTAAGAATTTACTGTTATCTAGGCCTTGGAGGTCCAGTTCTGAAACTCCCCAGATAAGTGGGTCTGGTGCCATTTGTTGATTTTAGTTTTTTTTTTTAATACCTCAGGAAGAGCTAGCCTGCACATATGGCATGCTTCTGTGTAGAAGCTGAACATATGCACAAAGGTTCCACACAAAATCTGTGGAGGAGGACATGCAGTATTTATTTATTCCAGATAAGAGTTACAGCCCCTTTATCCTCCCACAGACACAAGCAGATCTGTGGTCAGTCCAGGAACTGGAATATGAACACTGATTGCCATCCTTAGAGGGCAAGAGGGGTTAAATCCTTATAGCAGCTCAGCAGATCCTGAAAGGTATCACCAGAGGGAGTGTGGGTAGGGCCACCAACAGGAGAGATCCTGACACATTCACACTTGTGTCATCTCCCTTCACAAACATCAATTTTTATCTCTTTTGTACCCAGGACGGAATTTGTGCCATGATGCTGTGATGTTCTATGACTGCGCCAAAACATGTGAGATAAGCGTTTTTCAGTGTCCCAGTTCCAACTCAGATACTTAAGGCTTTAGCATTAAAGAACTGAGGCACCTCTAAAGTACAATCTTCCACCTACCTCTTTCTCATCCATTCTTATTAATAGTAAGTACTAAAATTTATACTTCATGTGAATTGGAATGAGATGAATATCCAGTTTGCTCTAAGCAGATATTTACAAATACTAGAATTATTTCAGCTCCTTCAGTATAACAGATATTGGGTGTCATAGATAACAAAGTTTGCAGTCCATTCTTGAGTGATTTCTCCTTTCCCAGTCCTAAGTATTTTTAAGCATAGGCTTTTGGTTTGATTTTTCTTCTGTGTGTACTATCACTTGAAACTGTATTAAGTGTCACAAGCCTCATCCTGGCCCCGAATGACTTTTGTTTACTACAATGTTTTCACTGTCATCTCAAGTGTTCATCCCAGATGTTGCAATGAGTCCTGAATTATTTTTGTTTGTTTTAAATGCCAGTTCAGGGAGTCTAGCAAATTTTACCTTACATGATTGAATTCTGGCTGTTAGAAAGACTTACAACATGGAACACAGAAGTTCTAAAACATCTCCACTACAGTGTCATACTTATTCTCCACTCAGAGTCACCTACAGTTGTTCCCCAAATGGTCACTGATTCCTAGCGCTCCCCTGCTGCTAGAATTCAGCACTTGCAGGTGCTGCATGAGACATTTTGGTCTGAACTTCTGCCAGCCACTTCCACAGCTGCTGAGATTTCCAGCTCTGCCATTAGGAATCCTATTCCTCCATGCTGGAGGTTCTGTTTGTTTTTTATCTTACTTCTAGTACTGCAGCTTGTCCAGGAATTTTACTAAGAAATCTGCTTCCAAGCCTCTTTAAAAGCACAGTCTCTGCAGTCTTCATGATTCTTCTGTGTCCTTCTCCAGCTTAGCACAGATATCCACACAGATGTTATTAGCAAAATTTAGAAGCCTTTCTCTTCAATTATTAGAGTTTGAAGCAACAAAATTAGATAGAGCCATATTTAATTTGGCCAAAGATAGAAAGCTGCTTAGTGCTGTTGTATTAAGGCAGTATTATACCAGTGGCTACAGTTATAAAAGTACTCTAACCTGAAGCAGCTCCTTTAGTTCTGAAGCCACATCTCTACAAAGCTTCCTACTTATGTATATTATCCTTGCTTTTATGCAGCTCACGTGAAGTGCAAGTAAAATTAATCCCTATCAGACTCTGCAGCAGTATTGCTTCTTAACACTTGAGAATGTATAAAATATACTTCCTTTATGTTAGACATGTAAAAGTTATAGAGGTGTTTTTTGGTTTTTGTTTGTTTTCCTTTTAGATAGTACTTGGATGGCACTGTTTTCTACATTATGTGGTTAAAATCTTTACAGTGATGATCTATAAAACTAGCCATCTACAGCATATGCAAGTTCCCCTGGAGAAGTTTGGCTGTGCATTCCCATCATCTGTCTAGGGGTCCTTTTCTGAGAGTATTTGACCTTTGTTCTTGCAACATGGATGAGTATCGTATGTTTATAGACACCCACTATACCACTATAGAGAAACATCTCTTCTGTGATGCCTAATCAGATACTTTTTTTCCCTTTTGTTCTGACACAACCTTGTAATGACCCCCTGAGGTACTGGTTAACAGCCATAAGACATGGCAGAATTTAAGCTTTGTAGAAACAACATGAACAACTTCAGAACCTAGAGATAGGTTCAGACATAGCCTGCAATTTTGTTCTAGGACTTCTGTTCATTCAACGATTTATTCAATACCATTGCTCTGCCACATTAAGTGAAAAGTCTAGGCAGGAACTGAAAGGATCCAAGAAATTGAAAGCCAACCAACTAATGCAGCGTGTGCTTGCAGAATTTGCTCTGCAGACATGACTTGCTTGACATTCTTTGCAGGCAGCAAAGTTTTAAAGCCCTATCAAGAATACAAGAAAAGAAACCAACCTGTATTTGCTGGGTAACTTGCTTGCAAAATATGATTTGCTCTATTTTAGTGAAAAAAACCCTCACACTTTTTGTAACACGGGACAAATATTGACCCATCTGAGAAGTTAAGATATACCACTGGTTTAATAACTTTACATGGATTAACAGTATGCTTGCATTGATAATACCGCAGGGCTCAGATGACAGAGGCAGTAGAAACATGGTACTGAGCTGGGAGATAACTTCTCTCTCTTGTCAGTGTTGCTCAATGCAGAGATAGTTTTGGAGAATGTCTCCTGTTTTGGATCTGAAAGAAATAAAAAAACCCAACCCTCTGTTTTCAGATTTAGGAGATTTAAATTCAGGAAGTCTGTGAATCTTCACAGAAGTAAAAACTTCCCACAGCTTATTGAGAACTTAAAAGAGGTGTTTGCTCATTCTATTTGATGTTTCACACTCTTCATGTGAGACAATTCCCTCCACTGATCTCCCCTAGTGGTCTTAATTTCAGAATATGTGTTGTATCATAGAAGCAGACTGCATGGTGAGATGGTAGAATAAGTTGTAGAGAAACTCTTATGTCATATGGGAAAGCTCTGAAAGTTACAGATGTTTAGATTATTATAAAATGAATGATAAATCCCTGCTTTATATGCTTTTTGGACATTATTAGAAGCAATGCTCTAACAACCATCCCCAGAAGTGTGCTATTCTGGCTGCTCAGTATCAGTAAGACCTGAAAACTTTTTACCATTTTTCCCCCTTGTTCCTGTATCTACAAATCAAGAGGTGCAACAAAACTACAAAGAGGCTACCACTAATAGGCTCTGAAAACACGGAAGGAAGGATCTTGCAGATGCCTCCAACTATGGCTTGTTGCTATGTAAGCATAAGAGGAACTGATCAAAGGTTGGTGAGAGATTTGGAAGAGCACATCACGCAACATGGGAAGGTAAGGAACAAGACGACTGTTCAGGTAGATTTGACTGGCTTGCAAGTTAAAAAGTGAGTTTATGTTACACCTGTTACTTTAATATATAATTCCAGAAATGTGTTTAATGAGAGTGCTTTTCATAGCAAGTAGCCAAGCTCTCTAAACCCCACCTCACAAGCCTATTTCATTGAACCAGGCACTAAATACAATGCATAAATGAGAAAATGCATTCACCTTGTTTGCCTGAAAGTTTTGTAAATATGTGCATTTATTCTTATGCTTTAAGAAAACATAATCTTACAAGTAAAAACATGAATGTGTTCTTAAAATTGCCCTTCTGAAAATAGGTCAGCCTATTTGTAAGAATTCCTGCAACTTAGCACATGCTTCATCTTTAACTCAGTGTTAGCCAAGTAATAATCAGCACTCAGCAAGAATCAGAAAGCCAGTTTGTCACAGTGAGGTCATGGGAAACATTATTCCTGCTTTATGTCTCCATTTATAATAAATATTCCACAGCCTGTCATGAAAAGGATGTAGAACATATTTATACTTTCAACCTCCCTTTTCACATATAATTCATCAACTTGTTCTGGTAAATTCAATAGCAGCCTATTCCCTTTTGTCATTTTTTACATTCCTCCTGGCTCAGAACTACTAAGAATCTGCCCTAGAGTGCAATGGAGATACTATATATCTTTGAAAGTTAAATGTAGCATAGATCTAAATAAGCAAAGGTATTTAGGTATTTCGTTTTAAGGTAGAACATAGCCACATAAATCTTCTCAGAGTCAAGTCAAACATATGATGTGCTCATCTCATATTTAGGCTGCTTATGACCATTTCTTGGGATATCATGATTCAATTTCACAACTTCATTTTACTCCTGCCCAAGTATTTATTGCCAGATAACTGTGGGGTTGGAAAAGCAGCATACATTACAGTGTAATGGCTATCTTTTCCTCTTTCAGAAACACTTTAAGGAAAATTTAATGTATTTGTCAGAACTGAAACTTTCTCTTCTCTGAAAAAGGCAACAGGAAATGCGAGCAGTGTCTCACTACATGGCAATGAGCTACTGGAATAACTTGGGGTAGTTCTACCCTAAAGGAACTCATAAGAACATCCTAGATAATGCAGTTCTCTCTGCATCTGCATGTAGAGTTGCCAAGAAAAATGGTCATGAAGTTGGCTTTTGCGTCGTTTGATGGGAGTACTATGAGAGAACACTTTCTGCAGATGGGATTGACTATGTTGGGGTAACCAGTAACCCAGTTACAGTGTCTTCATACTCAGGGAAGCCAGAGCAACTAATCTATAATGGGTGACTTCCAACATGACATCTCCCATATCCAGATGGTCAGAATTGTGTCAGAGCAGACACAATTTTCCTATGTCCTCAGATTCTCTAAGGGAATATGGAAAGGAGCTGGTTGTGGTTTTTTTATACAGACTAGATACCCCTCCCACCATAAATTCCCTTAAGAATATTTGGAAAACAGCACATGCCAACACTGAACTGCAACTTGGCATTGCCAAGTTTGCAAAACAGATGAAGAAAAATTTCAGGTTCTTTTACTTTTTACTCTGAGCATTTTAGCAGCACTGTAGTGACCATGCAACTTTAAAAATAACAACATAAAACAGATTGAAAAATGTATTCAAATTCAGTTCCCAAACCACTGAATTGTTACAAGAAGGAATGAAATTAAACATGTCAGCTAAGATTTCAACAGGATGGTATATCAGAAAGGCTTATAGCATGTAATTGGCCAACAAACTGAGAAAGAATATATTTACAAGACATGATGATACATGTATCTATGTACACTATAAATATATGAGTATTCTAATGCATATTGTTGAAGTAAATTGAGTACAGACAGCTATTTCTTTTTACAAAACATATGGGAATGATCATGATGCAATTACTCTTTTCAGAAATTCAGGCATGAAGTTTTGGGGGAGTTCCAGTTGTACTCCAAAAAAATAATTGCTTAGAGATAAAAAGCCATTTTTTTTTTCTGTGAAGAAAGTTTCTAATCCTACATTTCTTAATCCTATTATTCTTACTCTAATAGCTTTCACTGAAGTCTACTGCATAAAAAACTATTCTCAAGTGAGTGAAAAACGATACTGAAAAAAAAACAATAACATATTTAAGCTTCAAAAAGAAATAGATGTTTGTCTTGAAACAAACTTGAGAAATAACAAACCACATCAAACATGCTGCAAGTTTGTTGTTTTTTTTTTCCACAACATCTTAACAATTGCTGATAAGGTTGTGTGGCATATCACAGGTGAGATGATCTTGCACTAATACTCAATGTGTAGCTGCATTTAACTATTTCACAAACAGAGCTAACAGAGTAAATGAGTGCACCTCTCCTCTCAAGAGGAGAGAGGACAACGATCTTAGAAATAGAGAGGAAGAAAGATTCCCTCCCCCTACCCCGGTCTCAGAATATGTTAAAACTGTGTAACTTTGTGCTGGTTTTCAGCCAATTCACACAACTATTGCTTCAAGACGAGAAATCAGAGAAATGATAGATGAATGAATGAACAACAGTTAAAAAAGACTCATATTGAGAACAAAGCAATAACCACATCTAGGCATTGAAAGAAATCAGAATTTGTATTTTATGTCTATAGAATTACCATCTTGCTCTGAAGACCTGAAGATAACCACCTTTATCTCCATCTCCTGATCTTTTCTTCAGCACATACATCCTCTCTCAGATGCAGATCTGATCTGGGTCATTTCACACAGTCGCTGCCAAAAAGCTCTTGAAATCAACACCTGGTCATCAGTTTTGTCTGTCTAACTTCACAGTAGCCATATCTCGTTTTCCATATCCAGAAATTTTTAACATCAAATCATTCATTTCACTGGACATTTCCACCATTATTCTAAGCAGGATGATATGACATTTTACCAGTTTTGTTTTGGATCATTTCAGTCCTCTGACATAAAGCCACAGGTAATCTGAACAACAGACTTTACATTCTGATATATAGACATCCACAGATTTTCATATTAAATGAAAAATACTGGTTTCAGCTGAAAAAAATGTCAAGTGAGCTTAAACCACCAGGTATTGTGAGTCTTTCTGAGGCTGCAGTACTTTAAATCTATCAGCCTAGTGTATAAAACAGTCAACAGTTAATACTCTTTAACTACCCTTTTCAAACAGACATTTGCAGCTGAGTGATTAGCATATCCATGCTCCAGATGGGGAGACAGAGGCAAGTTTATGTCCCTTCTAAAATAACACCTACTATTAGAACCAGACTGCTAGTTCTAATTCAGGAAAGTCACCTTAAAACCTGTATACAATCCCACCTACCTTACCGAGTCCTTTCCTTTGCTAACAAAACCTAAAAGTATTTTGCTGAATACATCTTAAAGAAGATAAAGTATCAAGAGGCAAGTCAGCTGAAAAGTGAGAATAAGTATTAAAAACTTGCAAGACAAATAAAGATATGAGCACTGGAGAAAAAGAACCCCAATGCATGTGTCCTACATCGTAGGTAACATATCTTTGGTGAAAAAGGGCTACACAATAGACCTACCATAAAAGTCTTCTGCAGGCCCATGAAGAACTATATTTAAAAAAAAAAAAATAATCCTATAAAAAACACTGAACACAAAAGCAGTTCAGTATAGCTAAATACTATTTTTTCTTGAAGTAAGCTTATGCACTGAGAGTGCGGCCCTCAGTTAAATCTCTGGTGCTTAACAGCACTTAAAAACTCACCGCAACACAGTCTTGGAAGCCAGGCAAAGACAGATGGAGAGGAACAATAAATGGGTGGGTGGCTAGACACACAGAAAATCTCACCCAACATTTTATCTTCCATCTGCTTCTCCTTGTAACTGTACCTTTACACCGCCAATTCAAGCCCCAGATTTCTCTTCCTGACACTGAAAAAGGCACAAGGAGTGTTTAAGTGAAATATATTTAAACACAAAAAAAAAACCCCTAACATAAAAATTAATATCTGAAAGTAAGTATTTGAGAGCAGAGACTCTAGAGGAAGATTTCTTTAAAATAAAACATTCCTGTTATTTCCTTTGTTTTTCCATATTGTTCTTTAATCTTCCTCTTAGAGGGGGCTCTGAAAAACAGCCAGAGATAAGCAGAGATGAGTTGAAAGAAGGGAAGCTGAAGCCTTGAAAAAGTAAAATCTGTTTCTTTTTGTCTAGCTCTCTACTATCTCCTGCAGCAGCATGGAAAAACTGTAGGAAACCTGCTAAGACAGTTTTGCTGCAAAGTTGGGTTAAACAGTACATTTTTGCATGGCACAGAATACAGACTTTTTCATCCTTCCCATAAAGGTCTAATGATATTTGACACTTAGACGTTAACATACACCATGTTATTTCAAAACACTGTAAATGATCTTTCATTTAAACTTAGGTTGCTCCTATGGGGCGGAATGGAGGACAAAAACCCCAAGTGGTTAAAAGCTAGGTAATTACCAAACAAGCTTTCATAATCAAACTACAAGAGTCAGTGAAATTCTTTAGTGGGTTTTGTATGGGGGGATTGGTGCCTGTGCCATATCAACACAGACATTTCAAAGATACATATGGTTAATATTTTCTCCTGTCAACAGCATGCAGTGATAGTATGAGACCAAAATTTTATCTTCCTCTGCATAGCAAGAAATACTTTGCTACCTAATATAAAATTAATTCTTTGAGAAATAAGTGATAAACAAAGCACACTTAGGGGTGAAGGTACATTTATAATGTAGCCCTAGATAATTTCTGCAAACAAACCAAAACATTCCCAACATGCTGGACTTGAAGTTCTAACTTACCATCTACATCATATTGAATCTATTATAACTATCACTTTCCATCCCCATTTACTAGACTCAGAGAGTATTATAAAACCATTTTCAACAGAATCAGCAAATTTAGAATCAATCGGTTTTATTGATGTGAAGGACAGAGGGATTTCTGGTAGCAAATGAAAACATACACCTCCACTTGAAGCTTTCACTAATTTAGAATTCTTAAAAGCAGCAAAACACTTTGAGTTGTCCCTGGTGACCAATTCACAATGAGAATGGGGTTGGCAAGGAGCAGTACATCAGTGCAACAAATACATCCCCAGAACTAATGTGGTGTGTTTTTATGGCAAAGCCATAATGATTTCAGGACTGTTCTGTAGTAAAACATTAATTAAGCATTTTAGAGTTCTGCAAAGACTTTGCAAGATTTGCAGCACCAATTGCAAAAAAAAGTCAGTTTGATTAGGTTGTATTCTAGCTTCAGAGATGCCAACTACACAGTACTGTTATATTGCTTGTACCTTTGTGAAAGACTGTTATCTAGCACTAGAAATGTACTTAGAGTGCTGTGAATAAAAAACAATTTTTTGCAGAACTGGGATTGCAGGTTTTGAATAGCAAGAGGGCACATTCACAATAGAAGAGTGGTAGCATTTTCTGCCCCCTAGTTAAGTGTTACTGCTATTTTAGCAACTGAATAGTGATAGAGGGAGCTACAGCAACTTTGCCTTAGGTCATAATGGAGATCTGTGTATAGGTTCAGAAAAAACCTCAGCATTTCCATCTCCCTGCATGTTAGCTCCCGATCTTAGCAAACAGTCTGTTGAGTAGCTACAATACCGTCTTTTGATTAGATATCAAAATTAAGTACAGAAAAGACTAATTTTGCTGAGAAGAAACTTTGCATAATGCACATCATAGCACACGAATGACATTTCTGAACATAGGTACTAACCTGCACATAGTACTTATCACCACCTTCTAGAATACTGCTTATTTTGCAGAATTGCTTGTGTTTTCAGAATCACAAATGGCAATACTAACTCAGCTAATGGAGAGTGTATTTCAGCTGACATAGTGGAGAGCTCCTCTGAGAGCAACGGCTGTAGAGTTTGCATTTGTGTTGTGTTGATCCTGATCCAACATCCATTCCAGATGATGGAAAGACTCCCACTGACTTCAGCATGCATTATATTAGACCCTTGGTACAGTTACTTGCAGTGACAGTTTTTGAATGCTGAAGTTCCCGAACCCTTATGCTACATGGATATTTCACAACTTAAGGAGCACGGATAAAACAGATCTAGAGAAAGATATTTTTCCTTCCTTTCAGTGCTCCTTTTACTGTCTACCACAAAAAAAATACCAGTTTCTACAAGCCATTGAGTAATCCTCCTTGCTTTTACATGCTTTTTTCCTCGGAAAAAAAAGAAGACGACAAAAATATCAGCAACATTCTCTCAATATTAAACAGCTACTTCAGGGCAATCAATGACTGTCTTATTCTTTCCAATACTTAGCAGATCTGAATTGGATTGTGTTGAGAGTTGAAAAGAATCAGCCATTATTTAGTGAATTACAAATTCCTAGTTAAAAACTGTTTCCATTTCAGGCAAGTCCTTGTATCACACAAAGCCATGCACTGCCTTGATCATGGACCAAGAGAAGCAGTTCTCTCAAGAGACTCAGTTGAAAACTATTCAAGTATCACCTCATACTAAATACTTTTAAACTTGTTAAATGCTATATACTTTATAGACAGTTTCAACAGCCTGATTCCTCCCCCCTCCCTCACTTCTAAAATTGCTATTGCTTCTAAAATCTTCATGATACATGGAGGAATGATTCCTTGAAAACTGTAGTTATCTGGTGTTTTGTCATACTATTACTGTGATTAAATACATTAATTCTCAGCAGGAACTCCTACTAACAAACCATCAGAAGCTAAACGTGTTTAGCAGAAATAGGTTGTATATGTAAACAGGATTTTCCTCATCTTCTGTTATTTTTCTATTCATAAGTGTTTCCATACTATGAGATAACTAATACAAGAAATTTGTTACTTAATGATCTTACACAGTATTCTTTGTCCCTTCTAGCAGCCAATGCTTTCCCTCTAGTGTTTAGCAGAGCAATGCCTACACTTGGCAACAGTGCTGTGACCAAGGCTCATCAAGTGAAAAGCCATTGAAATTTGAAATCAAGGTGAATTTTATTCCTGTAAGAACATATTCTGGTTTGTGGTTTGGTGTTTGTGGGTTTTTTTGCTTGATTGCTTTTTGTTTTTCTTTTGTTTTGTTTTTTTCTTAAACTTAACATAAGATGGCATCATCAGGAAAATGACATATCCTAGAAGATTCTTTCAAAAAAATAAGGATTACAGGCTACTCATGAAAACAATTTACTTGAGGTATTTCCTAGAGATGCTATCACTGTCATAGTAAAATTTCAATGTGTGAGGCAGATAAATAAGGATGGCAACGGAGCTGCAAATTGACCTTGTAGGCTTGGGATAGATTTAGTCACTGCTGCCAAAAAAATTTTCAGGTACATCAGAGATTTCTGCCCAGGGGTCCTCTTCTTACCCAACTAACTTGTAATCACAATTGTCAGTTTCAGAACATTTATATGACCCCATGGAGTGTAATGCAAGTCAACTAACTGAATGTGAAATTCATTAGACAACTGCAGCATGCTCAGTGGGAGCAGATTGTGAGACAATGGTGATGCATAAGAGAAGATGAAAGAACAGGTTAAAGGGTCCTGCAGTGGTTTTGCAGATTTGGGAATAGGTGTGCATGTAATATGTGCCAATGTGCCTTCTCACACACCTCAGAAGACATTATTTGGATGTTGTGAAAACTTCAGCAGTAACAGAACCTGACACCTATCTCTTCCAGTACTAGGTATAACAATGATTGGACCAAACTTTAATGAGTCTTGCCATTTCTTGTTTATCAAGGACATCAAGCTTTGAAAGCACAACTTGTTAGATTATAATTTTACTGTGAGGAAAATGTGTGGTAAGCAGCCCTCACCACACCATTCTACCTCTTAGCCTATGCCTATCACTTATTTGTAAATCATTCTAGTTGTATAAAAAGGTTTTGAACATGACTAACTTGAACCTACTCCTCCCCCACTTACACTTGTTTTAGTCTTCAGTAGTCCAAGAGGAATCTACTGATACAGTTAAGGGCTTTCTGTAAAACTGAACCCTTAAGCAATGAGAGACTACTTGTCAGCCTCTCACTGAATTATCAGTTACTTTTTTTTTTTTTTAAGTCTAATTTTACTTTCCACTTTTATTTTTCTCCATATTTTTTATTACTGAGGTGAGTACTTACAGAGAAAAGCAGTTCTACTATTAAAAGAATCAATACTTATATTGCACAATACTTACACTGGTTCATTCTGGTTGCATCCTCTGCCCTTCTTACATCACAAATAGTGATCAATCATGAAGATGTCAGGTTTGTTGTTACATGAGATCACTTACACACGTAAGAGGATAAAGCAAAGTCAGCAAGCCAAGAACTTATCAAGACATGTACAGTTTCAAAGCCTATAGCCTGTTAGACAAGTATATTTCCTGTAGTCTAAATTCAGAGCTTAAGAAAAATTTTCTTCAGCCCGATTCAACATAAAGCTTGCAAATTACTAAAAAACTTCTTCTAACAGCATTTTTGTTTTAAGGCTTTCCCCTGAAGGCTTCCCTTCTATCATAAAAACAACCACATAGAACAGGCTTATCAGATCCTTTTTATACTGGATCAAGAGAATTACTTTCTTTTCACAGCTGGCCCAGTTCAGGTTCTCTGGGAATTACAATTAGGGCATGCAGCTGTGGTCTTCTCTTGCCTAAGACAATGTCAACTTAAATTTGCCAAAACTAGCAGATGTCCAAGTGCACTATAACAGATTAAAAAAAAAAAAAAAAAAATAGTAAGGAAGAGCAGAACATGGCTTCCAGTCTCGAAGAGCTTTAGTGTGATTAAGCTCTAGTACTGTAATTGAATAGGTTGGACCTAGTATCATTAAACTTCTAAACACTTTCACTTGCTGACTAACAAGGCTCTAGTTCTATACGTGTATATGTCCAATCCAGGCAAAGGTAAGATCAAGGACAGATTTTGTTTCTTAAGGTTTTATGGTTTTGCTTTTCTTCACAAGACAAAGAAGAGAGTAGAATTTCAACTAATACTTGGAAGGGGATTTTCCTAATATTTAACCTTTTCCACACAGTGGGAATTTGGGTATTTGTAGCCACCACCAAGGAAGGATCTTATACTACTAAACTGGTTGAAAGTGCACATACTGCAGAGTCCAGGAGAGGTGCCAGAACTGCAAGTTCTCTGCATAGCTACAGAACAGGTATAGTGCAAGTACAGGATGTTCAAGATATTTTCTACACTCTGCAAACAACTCATCTTAATTTGAAAAGGACTATACCGAGGGTAAAAAGTTCTTCCTTTCCACACTTCCATTCAGTAATGATTTATGGAGATAATTAGTGCCATCATTTGAGGTCCAGATCCTAAATAAGCATAAGCCCATATTATCTAGTGCATCACATGACATCTTAAAGCCATGTACCTCCAAAGAGCTGAACCCAAACTCTATTATAAAAGGTACAGTCCTACATGTTGAACCTTCTGTTGCTCTCCAGTTAGAGGAAAACTAGGCACATAAAGACCAGTTCACGCTTTCACTCAGACAATGCAGGAAGGAAGAATAGATACCAGTCTGAGAAGACTAAAAGAAACTTGACCCCAGGTCCCAAAGCCAATAAGGTGTAAGCTACTTGAATGTTCAAAACCCTTTATGAACTATCACTTAACATTTAAAGTCTCAAATCAAATGATTTCCATTAAAGTGCATTAGGTGCTAAGTATCTGCTTGGAGGTATACATAACCTTAAGCCATTAGCTCTTGAGCTAAAGAATGAGTTTAAATAGGCTTTTCTCTGTCATTCTGCTGTATGGGACTCCAGACAGAAACTATGGTCTTAAACCACATAGACCCAATTCTGCTTCTAGCTCAGTATGATCCTGGTTAGACCTACACAATGTAGTCTGTGTTATTTCCAGGGCCAAATTTTCTTCTCAGTACAGATTTAAGCTGCAGAATGCAGTGGAGATTTTTCAGACATAGTGGTAGGAATGCATTTAAAGCTCAACTTTTCTTCTTCCTTGTTATTCCAACATATATTTTATGCACAGCTCTCTTAAAATGTGAGCAACCTTAAAATATGTATTTCCATATATGAAACTAGAGTTTGCATCCTACTTTGAATGTGGCCCAATGACGTCTGTGTTACTTTGACTGTCCTGAGTAGGCTGGTATGTTACACAAGTAATGACAAGATGCAAAGAAACAATTTGTAACAAAAGAAATGCTATTCTAAATGTGTTACGCTTATCTACATTTGTAATTCCAGTCATGGATCCTATCTGTTTGTAAATTTCAAAGCAAAGTGTCTCTGAACTTGCTAAGTCAGTATGGATATGTTCATCTTTTTCTTGCTGCATAAAATTAGACACATATCAGGCAACTGTGAACTGACTTTAAAAGAGTCTCCAGCAAAATAAAAGAAGATACATCTTGTTATCAACTTGGTTGCTGACTCTGGACAGAGGTAAGAATGTAAGGTGCACTGAGATGTTTATGAGATTCATACTGACTGTTACGAGAACTTTAAGAAGTGGTTATATGATGAAAAGTGACTCTGAATAAACAAAATTATGAAGTTCTAAATGTATTTTCTCTCAAAAGTCTTACTGAATAAATTTGCCCACTTAACAGGTGAAGATACATTTTCTCTTGCTGTCAGCCCTGAAACTCTGAAAGTCAGTGCTGTGTTCTCCTTGACTTGTGCATTTCATTATTGCTCTTCTGAAGTGGTGTCTTAGTTAAAAAAATTGTTAATATAAGAGAGAGAAAAAAAAATCCAAGCTACTTCCCTACCACTCTGTTGATTATACAGGTCTAATGAGGATAAAAAGACCCTGGAAATTGTTTTTGCTATTTAAAAGGAAAAAGACATACAGGGAACAGATCTAATGCATATAAAGGAACAGTATATGTGTATCCATTTTTGATCAGAAGGAGAGAAGGAACACAGAAACAGGCAGGTGGGAGCAGTGACCTGTAGGTTTTCTGAACTCAGAAGAATTTTCTTGCATACTTTGGCAGACCAACTTCCAGTCTAGGTTGTTAATGCAGTAATTAAGCAATAAATCCCCCCAAAATAAACAACCTTTGCATTCTGACCATGAGAAATATCCTATTTGTGTCCAGGTCAAATTAGAGGTAAAGGTGAAATCTTCCTTACATATACTACTACTGTCACTGGTTCAACAGTACATCTAGAGTGCAAGAAGTTCAGTCATGGACATGGCCCAAAGGCAGCTGTGTCCCAGAGTGAGCATGTGAAGGTATGCTACAGTAATACTAACAGTAACAGTAATAATGCCTACTTTTTACATTTCACTTCCAATCAGCAGAATTCAAGTAATTATTTCCATTTCTTATCTTAAAGAAAGTGTTTCCAAAGAAAGGAATGAGGTAATGCGGTATGTGTTTTCTATTATGTGCATTTTTAAGTAATGTAGCAGGACTGTTTTTTTTTTCTGCTCTACTTAAGCAGGATGCAGAGAAGGACCAAATAGCAGATAAAACTCTTTTTGAGAACGCACATTTTAGATAGATCACTGTAATGTCCTTAAAGGTGAGGAAGGGATAATGTCACACAGGATGTCTGGCTCCTCTGGGTAGAAAAAGTATATGTTTGTTACATTTAAAAGCCTCACCATTTCTGCTTTCAAACACAGCACAGGATTAGCATGAGGCCACATTAGTATAGCATGTTATTGATGGTTGACGCTACCTATCAGTTCAAGCCAGGCAGCTTAAAACCAGATTATGTTCTTTTTAAGAAGTCTTAAAATGCTCATTAGTCTGAGTGGGCTTCATCTTTTTTCCTCCTATAGCAAAAAGAAAATTATCATGCCATATGAAATTAATTCAGGTCATGATACTGTGGCTGTATAAGCTAGAGGACAATTCATGGAGATAGTTCAAAACAGACTCTCTGATTTCATGTTGCCTTTAATGAGCCTTTTGGTTGAAAAATTTCCTGTGATGCACTGTTTTTCCAGTATAGGATGAATATGTCTCCTGTGTTTTTGAACCTCTCAGGTCTACATTCACTTTGTCATTGGCAAGGTATGAAGTGGAACAATAAGGATATTCACATGGGTCAGGTTTCCCTGGAGAGATCTTGACTTCTTTCTGCTAATCCAAATGTAAAGATGAATTGTAACAATTAATTTCAGATATATATTATTAATTTTAAGCAGTCTAGTTTTTCTTTCAGCCACTTTATATTATCCACATGTAATCACCCTTGCCCACATAAATCAGCCTGGAAGATTTAACTCCCTTACTGATTAGCCCAGTTCTGTTAATTTCCAGCCTTTTACTGAAAAACTCTGAACATAATGCTCAGTTTTTACTTTGTCTTCTTGAAGAAGTAATGCATAACTAAACCCTTCAGTGAAACTTGAAAAATTGCCCTTCAGGTCCTAAATGCTGACTACTAACTGCAGGAATTTTAAGTGTTTTGCTCTACTGTATTTAGCTCCACTATGCTAGATTATCCTTGATATTTGCACTGTCCACTTTTGTTGAATGAGGTGATTGATAATTAAACACATGAAGTCTATAGAACAGAATGTGTTATTCAAAACTAACCAGCAAAGGTCACAGAATAAATACATTGACAACTTCCTAAGAAAGGAGATTATCCAAAGTCTCGACTTGGTGTTATTTAAAATCCCAAGACACAGGAGAGTTTTTATTCCTGATCAATTCTCTTATAATTTCGGGATTTCTATGTATTGCTTAGCTTTAACTTCTGTCAAAGCCATCCAATCAACTCTGTTGACTGCTTGGTAAAATTCCCTTCTACAATTGGGTCGGTGTATACTTAAAAAGAAGGTTATCTGCACTATTAAACCTTTGACTTCTTGTCTTTTGAAGAGATCATTTTGCATTTTGCTCTGGCAGAGCTGTAATTAGAACTGTTAATTAAAGACAGAATGAACTTTTTTAAAAACTCTAAACTCCTTTGCATTTTTGATGTTTGCTTAGGTTGCTACTGACCTTACAGGGTTTACCACTGCTTATTAATTGTTAAATTTTAATTAGGCATGTTGATGAATGTGCTAGCCTTTGCAATAAATAAAAGGTAGTTTCATTTATAACCAGATATTTACCAGTCTATAGTGAAATTATCTGCTTTCCTACAACACAGTTAATTTAACATGTTTTGATAACAGTAATTGGTGGTATGTAAAACTCAAACCCAAACAGATAAATATAATGACTCCCTGTTTCAAAGACTGGATTACCAGTGCAAACTGATCTAGGACACCGGATCTTAAAAATATTCCACAAGCATTTGAACTAAATGACATTAACAGCTGGTCAGATATACAGGGTATTTTTACTGAAATTCTTTCAAAATGCATCTCCCAGCGTTAACCCTTCTACAGAAAAAGCAGGCCAGACTGGGGAGATAGAGAAGGGGCTGAAGAAGAGGATCATCTTTCATACCTAAAGGAAATTAAAATTTGCAGCGCTAGCAAGCAACCTTTTTTCTTTGCCAGTAATAACTTTGTGGTCTGTACTTGTGCTTGTGTGACCCATCCAGGGACTCCACAGATGCACCAAGAATTTTTTCATGATGAATTAGGTATTTGATTAGCCATGTCCATTACCATGAAGACAGAGTTAACAATCACCAGCTTCTGAAACAGCACACTCAGGTATGTAACTTCATCCCCAATTTCAGTGCCATAACTCTAAGATGTGCAGCAAACTGTGGAAATAATAGAGACAGTGACTGAAGACTTGGTTGAGGTAGAGGCAAGTGACAAAAGTCACCCTTAATTCCCCCACAGTCCCTGTGAATCTTCAGAGATCAACAGCCAACTGCTCTGCACTGCTCTTACCAGGACCCACCACATACATAATGAAATGCTACTGCAGCCGATGATGATTTTCCAGCTGTTTCACTTTGCCTTGAAAAAAGAGCATGCATGATTCACTTTTTGCTGGAAGTTTATAAAGTATGTCTTTGTAAGGACTGGATAATTAGATAATTATCATGTTGTCTGATGAAATGCTACCTAAATTTCATTAGGGATGGTCCAAACAGATTTTGAAACCTGATGAAGTGCACTGCTCAGAACTGTGTCTGTAGTACCAGGAGTTCCCTCTGACCATCTCAAAGCATATGGCCACTGCTGTTTGGTTTGATGCCAGTTCTTCAAGTGTTGAGTGCCGCTTTCAAGACTCACACTGCAAGCAGCAGGGCTGATGATTGACTTACCAGGGTGATTTCAGGCAGTCATGAAAGTACTACTTTTCAAAGGCTTGTGCTTTGTGAGCATTTTACCATACTCTGGGAATATTTTGCTAGTGGTACACCCAGTTGCTGACTGGAGAAGCCTCTCTTACAGTGAAAACTCAGAGACAGCAGGCAAATTAATTTTCTGTGTCCTAATAAGTAGGTCTTCCCAGAAAACAAGTTTCAACAGAGTACTTATGTGTGACACAGTGATATGTGCTTGATTATCTCCATTTAATAAGAGACCTAAGCAAATTTTCAGAGAGTGTTCAAATAACCTGTCTGCTGTTACCACTGTTTTATCCACAGATGTTCCTGGCAAGTCTACTGAAAATCAATTATTTTTCTTTTGAAATCAGGTATGATTACATGTCTGGCTTCTCTTTTCCATGCAATGAAAAAGTGATAGAAGTATCTGAAAGCTTTTCCCCTTATGGGCATATAAACTATACTACATCTTCAGCACAGGGTGGGACATGCTTCATCTGATACTTCAAGACACAGGGTAATCCTTATGCAGTGTTGTTGGTTTAAGTGAAGACCAACACACTAGAAATACAGTTCCTACTGCAAAGGAAAACGGGGCATGAAATAGAGGCTACATATCAGTCTTTAATAATGATCTCCTTGGAGCTGTATTAACGAGCTGAAAGTGAGGAATTATGGTTGAGCAGAATTTCTTTCCTTTGAACTTAGAATAGCAGCAGGACATGAAGGACATGTAATAGAATGTTATTTTACAAGAAGTAAATAATGTAATAGAGTCTATAAGGATGTCAGTAGGAGAGTTAGAACTGTCATAGAATAATCCTGACTTGAGCAGCAATGTGTGAAAAAGTAGCCTGCAGCAGTTTTTCCAGTACTTCAATAATTTCTGCTTTCTCACTGATCTTTGTGTACTCTACTTACCTTGTCAAAAAAATGTTTTGCCTTATGTTAAAATGCAAGCTAAAAGAGGAATATGTATTTCCAGAAATCCCAACTTTCATTTCTTTTTGAGTGGTTGTGGAAAAGATGGAAGAACTGTATTCCCTTTACTTAAAAAATATGAAGAGCAGTAAAACCATAAATAAAAAGAAGTTTGTATCTTTGTACATTTTTTTCCCTTCTGACTAATGAATAATTCAAAAAACTGGCAGTATTGCAATTCACATCCTTGTAGTATGATGGCAGTTTTTCCAATGAGTCCTCAAATGTACCCTCAAGAGGGCCATGGAGCTACACATTTATCATTACTGGAATACAACATCTTCTGAGCTACTACAGCATCTTTATATCATTATTGTAGCAAGAAGAGAGGACAAGTTCACAACTAAATAAAATGCTAAGTATTAAAGTGAAGTTACAGAAAAGGGGAGGGGGCAAGTATCTTTTTTTAATTTCTCTTAGAACTTCTACTTAAATTCTCATAAACTGTTATTACAGGAATGTAGTAAAGACTAGAGGACAAATTAAATCAAAGTTTCAGGATGGCTTTGCTCCTGCCTTGACATCATGCAAAGCAATCAGAGTATGTACCCTGAAAAGAATACTCTCACAAGCCTTACCTGGCACAAATTCAATTTGACTTTCTACAGGATCTTAACTTTCCTTTAAAATAAGTGTTGCTTCTGTCGCTACTTTACTAACTAGTGCTCTTGCAGAACCCAAGATCCTATGCAATTCTCTCACCTCATCCTAGTCATAGCCTCAGAAATACTATGCCCTACTTTTGATTCAAATTGTATTGTCTTCTTCAACTTTGAGACAGCCCTTTAACACCAGTTTTGTGTAATGTGTTTGTATGGAGTATTTGTCTTGGTTTTAAGGAAATACATTAAAAACCTTTCACTGAGAATATGAGATATTGCATTGTCCTTGAAATTGTGTTAGGTCCTTCAAAGCCATTTAATCTCAATTAAAGCAGAGCATAAAAGATAAGGTGCTCTGAAGATGCATTAAGGCGTGTTACAGTGCCAAGCCTCTGTGCACTTTGACACATCCTAGAAGCGCTGTGGCACTGGTTTAAAGGTACGGTTCGAAAACCTCCTTGCGTCCCATTATCCATGGATCATTAGCATAATTCAGAACTATTACAGTGTATTGTGCCAATGTGTGCTAAGAAGAACTGCTAATGTATGAAGTCTTGACATGATAGATTGTAATGCCTCTGGCTCTCTCATGTCAGTGTAAGTTTATGCATTAAATAAAACACACCAGGGGATTAGACAGTTAAGAGATTGGAAATGCACTATAGAGCCTTATAATTCAAACCCACCATTTGTAATCTGTGATGGAGCTGAAAGTATAAGCAAAAGTTTGACCTCAGACGGATGGTCAGAAATTTATTTGAAATGAGTTTAGTGTTCTTAGTACAGTCCTTCCACCACAGGAAAGCATCCTTCATATCATTCCTACTGGGATACTAAGTACTGTTGGCGAAATGAAGCCCAGGCTACTCTCACAGCTGAGTGAGCACAAGACATTTCAGACATTCAAGTTCATGCTGCCATTGATTTTGCTGCACTAATTCAGAGGATAAACAGAGGACTCAATTCTCCAGAGTTATCAATCTGGCACGTTTCAAGCACATTTAGATTGGCATGGGCTTTTCTTCTCTTTTCTTTTTTTACCCTTCCTAATTACATGTTAAGTGCAGCAGTGTTAAGAGATGTCACTAGGATATAATTTGCAAGGATTTCAAGAGCAAATAATGCTAGGAAAAAAATTATTAACAAAGAAATGTTTAGCTATCATGATCATCGAGAATAAACTGCATTATTTTCTTAAATACTTGTTTTAGAGTTATTTTGTCATAAGATATTGCACAAGATGCCAGCAGTGAAAAACAGTGTTGAATGACAAGAACACAAGAACATGGTGGAAGAGTGAGAGTTCACCAGCCACAAAGATGAAAGGTCATGGTTTTTACAGCAGTCTAACTTCCAAATATAGTACCTATTGCAAAATCCTACTGTGGAAGAAAATGTATTTATATTTGTAACATGATAAAAAATACCACGAGTACCATAATATCCTACTTGCTTTTTTAGCTTAGACAACCATTTTTGTATTTCTGTCCTCCTTAATTTATGAAGAGAGATTTTTTTTTTTTATTTTGGCAGTTCACCTACTACATAAGTCTGTTGTTAATAAATTTATAGTTCGTTTGACTGATAAACTATTAAGAAAGAACTATATAGGAACTTTAAGCAATTAATATATCAGAATGCCTATTTAGATTCCTACACAATAATTATCTCAAAAGCACAAATTTCCCACCACTTCCAAAGAAGGTGGTGAAAGCTACAAAGATCAAGCCTCTCTGAAAGAAGAGCTGTTTTAATACATCTGCCAATTGTGTACATACAAGCTAAAAATGATGCCCACTAATTTTATAAACTCAGTCATAACAATAACTACGTACTACTTAAACTTCTTTTTGTAGTTCATCACCACTGTCTCTCTATTTTACACTAATACACATGAGTAATTTTCAATACGTATTTAGTTCGGACATGGCAAAGCAGGTCACCAACAGCGATGAACAATACTCAACCATTTGCAAGCAATGTACAAGGACTGTATATTTGTTTAATACTAGCCAGGTCCACCACCATGGGTAAGAATGATAAAAGTAGTATAATCTGTGAAAATAGATTTTGATATAAGATAGGAATATCCCTGACACTTATGAGAAACTCTATTGTTCGTTTACTAGACCGCAGCAGCTGGAGCTGTATTGGCACATCAAGTTCAGACAAGACTCTTCTGCATGTCCTGAGCTGGCTGGCTGTGAAGAGCCATGTGGCCAGGCCAGAGAACAGCCAGCTGAAACCTGAACCAGAAACATGAGGCTAGCTCAAAGCATGAGGAAAGCAGATGTGTATCTGTCTGCACCTGATCATAGCTTTTAATTTTTTTTTCTGTCTAAATTTTCCCTTAGATTCAGGGATGAGATCTGTTCGTTTTGCCCATTCTGTGTATGGTTTCAGTGAGTTACTATCCCACTTGGAGAAAGCCCATTAGCACCTTTCCCACTGACATTTGCCCACAGGCCCTGAAGTCTCTCCATCACCAAAACAGAAACAAGCCAACACCCATTGCAGTCTCAACTGTGTCTAACACTCCTTCTACTGCATGCCACAGAAAAAGCAGTTTCAGCAAAACACATAAAAATGTTTCATTTTTACCCTTACACTAATGTATCCTCCTTGTGTAGTCCGTTGTGTAAAACATGAACAGAATTTGAGTTTTATCTTATTAGTGACTTGTTTCAGGCACATATTCCCAATACTTCTAGAACTATTTCAGTGATGAACTGTAGATGGAGTTATTAACCCATCAGAAGCATCTGACAGAAAAAAAAGGAAGAGGCCCTCAGTGCACTCTTCTCCAAAGCACTGCTAATCTTTGCAATTGTTCATTTACTAAAAGCAGTGTATTTGAAGTGTGGAATGGCAGGAGGCTGGAGTTATTGAGATAAAATATATATCAAAATATCATGTGACAGATATGACAGCTACCTGGTTTGGAAATGCCACATGATTTCTTGTCCGTGTATCATTAACCCCCCCTCTGAACACCTCTTAAATTCTAGACCTGCAGAGAAGGAATATAAGGCATAACTGCAACATGAAAAGAACAGCAGAGACCTCAAGATAAAAAAAACAAACATACCAAACATATCAAAACACATTTGTAAAAACACAAATATCCAAATTTGCTTGATTAAATTTCATTTTTGGAGAAGCAATAGTTCCTCATTATATATACATATATTGTATGCATATATGTATATACACATAACAATATATTCCCCATCTATCAATGAACATTACAGCTCATTCTCTCTGTGTTTCAGCCTTGTTTTCAGCTGAGCTTCACCTGGTTTTGAACTTGGGCAACAGTCAAAACCCTGTTCAGTAACATCACCATTGGGCTAATACAAACAAAACCAGCTTTACTTTCTAAGACATTACAATTGCCTACTGAAAATATTAGCGTGACATTCTCTTTCTTTGTAGGAGATCTTCTCAATTGTTATAGTACTTGCACATTTCTAAGGAAGAAGAACACCCAGTCGGCAGTGGGTTAAGAAAATCCCCTGGAACTGCATCATAAGCAAGTTTTACTCCTGTAGAGTGATATATTTAAATGCAGGTATCTCTGAAGGATAAGAAACAAATCCTTTAGAGTATCCACAGAAGCGGGGAGTTAGGGCACAGGAGGATTTTTCACCTTCAGATCAAATTAACTGACTTCATTCTGAAGATGGTCAACTAGGATGGTCAACCAAGCATTTTTTCAAGACTACATAACACGACTTGCAGAGGAATTTTGCTGACCTGAAGGTTTTTTGAATAATCTGAAACATCATCTGTGGGAGCAAGTGAATTAGCAGAGACTACTGGGGCTGAAAACTAACAGCCAGTCCTAAGAAGCATCCTGGGGAGCTGTTTTCTTTTAGGACACTCCACACTTCCTCCTCTGTTAATTTTATAAGGGGTTTGGGATGCATTTTCTTATCACCCTCAGCAATATGAAGCTATTAAGGTAGAGTTTGTAGAGTTAGGAAAGCCAGTCTCATCTCTTCCAGCCAGCTGTTCTCAGCCACTGAATGCCCAGGAGAATATAGAGGCATCTTCTTGCACCAGGAGATCCACAACAGAACCTCTAGAGCAAAGATGGCACAGAAGCCAGGGCATGACTGCTGACATAACTGTTCTAAGCAGGAGTCATCACTGGTTTCTATTTATAGGACTCTTGTACTCCACTACTGAGCACATTTTCCATGGGGCTGAAGGCAAGATGGCTTGTGGGGTTCTCTTCCTTCAGCTAGACTGCCTCTGCTCTCTCCCTGTCAGCTTAGTGTAATAAACAAGGGCTGAGAAAATTTGTTTCGAGGCCAGTATTACATGTATATTTCCAATATTCATATATATTTTTCTTCATGTCTTCTGAGCATGAAAGAACATGTTGATCACCTTAATACGGCATTCTTGTGTACACATATATGCACCTATTCATGTGTATTTCCACTGTTAGCCCCATGTCAAACCTTTAATTTACACCAGAGCATTTTAGGAGGTGGACTAATTCTGAAAATTGCCAACACAGACATGGATTACTGTCAATCAGAGCAAGATGGTTCTAGCAGCTTCTATGGAAGCCTACAAAATAGTTTAATGTGCAAGTTTTCTTATACAGATAATGCCACAAGATAAACTGTACACAGAAAATTGTTCACATTTACAGGCAGTATGAAGACCATCCCTTTTAGCTATCTTTAAAGTATGCAGTTACCATTTAAAGATAAAATGCTTTGATAAATGTTTGTTATAATCCTTACAATACTGCAATTATTTGAACTGAAAAAACTTCACACCTAGCAATAAAATAATTTGATAGCTTGTTAAAAGAAACAAGCCATAATAATGTATTCACATTAAGATCCCACATTAAATGAAAGAACTACTTGAAAAGATGTATGTCTGATTTTCTGCTACCCTAGGGCCACTTTAGACTGCTCTGATAAAACAGGCTTAGATCATCAGTGCTGTTTATGCAGTATAGCAGAAACTATACAGGGAGTTCTGGCTAATATTTATAAACTTGAATGTATAGATATTTTTTGAGGTATTGTATTACAAACACTCTGAAAATGCTAAATGAGACTTAACAGAACTGACGATCTGGTTATGCTGAGGACTTCTGACGCATTGTGTAATGCATCTGCTTTCTAAGGAACACTAGAGGTCTCTCTACACCTGTACTCGTGTCATCTCACTACTGGAGCGCTTGTATATGCACTCTTATTTTGGACCATAGTTTCTGTCTATGCTTTAGACGATTTACCTCATATAACCTGAATGCTAGTGTATAACACCCACTTATTGAATTTATTGTTTAATAGACCAATTAACTTCGGCTATTTCTCTCTATAAGTGTGCAAATGAGATCATTCTCTTCTTCCACACACTATAACACTATTGTAAGTAAAGGCTAAAGGAGACTGGATAAAGCAATGGAGCATCAGTCTTTCAAGCATGAGCCAAGAATTACTTCAGTCGGTGGGACTTTTCATATTGACTCCAGCTGCATCAGGATTTGCAAAAAGCCACCTTACTACAATAGAGATGTCCATTACGCTGTATCATTTTAACAGATTCACGTATCACTCCACTCACTAATGCAGAGTTTACCTTTTAGGTTGTGTATGTGTTAACTAGTCTGTCTCCTATTCTGTACTTCAAGATCACTCAACTACTTGATTTTTCACACTCCTTACGCATTAAGAAAATTTGACTTGCACACTGTTAGCACTCGCTAAACATTTTTTAGAGACAAGCTTATGAGGAAATGCTGTCCTAGACATACTCAGGGTAGCATCTGCTCAGCGAAGCACATAAACCCCTCACAGTGTAACTCAGTGTCTTTGGCTGACTCCTGTCAGAGAGCTTGCACAGAGATCCACCTCAGCATCATCACCATCTCTAAACTAACCTGTGGCACCTAAGGTAGTTACAGCTTCCAGCCATTTATGCTACTCCTCTGCTGGAATTTATTGCCTTATGGAAGTAGTAAAAGGACCCTTCAGATACTGAAGTTTGCACGTGACAGCACAGCTAAGAGCTTTCACCTCAGCTCTTGGACAGAGATCCATCCCATTTCTCTCTCCTTTCTTCTCCCCTTATTATAGTCTTTATTACCAGTTGTTAGAAAGAAGTGGAGAAATGCTTAGGAGTAAATGTCAAAAAACTTTAGATCTGACTTAAGATCCATTGTCATTGGCACATAATTTGGCTGTATTAAGTGGATCAGTGAGCACATGCCTTGCATATGTTTAAGTCCTTAATAGTTAAGAGTCCTGAAATCATCTAGCTTATTTTTCCTCACTGTAAATAATCAAGTGTTGCTGGCTCAAATCTTCCTTTTGGTGTGTGGACATGTTATCATCTCTGTTTCCATTTGGGAAACCAAATCATAGTGAGCTTGAATAGTTTGCTGAAAGATCACTCACAACTTTTTAGGCAGACTAGAACCAAAGCCAGGTATGGAAAAGACAACTAAAGACTTGGAAACTCAAGTGTTTCATCAAGCAACAGGGTATCCAATCTTCCTACCTGGCAGCAGGTTCTTATTAAACAAAACGAAAACACTTTTACATAGAATGCTCAGTTACATTATGGAGTTCGGTATCATTTAATGTTATGGGGAATAAAAATGTAAATGCGTTCAAAGAAGGAATTAGAAAAATTTATTCCCGTGAAAGACAGATCTCTCTGTCTAAATAACAGACTTCTTTTGTTCCTGACTAAACGTGGAAGTGCATGTGCAAAAGCAACAAGTCCAACCTATCAGATGAGCCAAAAAGGTTCACTGTTACATACATATTCCTTAAACACTACCCTTATCTTCCACCCCATTTACTCTGGAGACAGGATATTTCACAGAAAAGGATTTGTGTTGAAATTATTGCTCCAGCTGAGAGGAGAGAGAAGAAAACTCCATTTCATGAGGGATATCTAGTAAGCAAGCGCAGCTATGGTTATATAATGCAAATAGGATTTGCAGGGAAGGAAGAGTTATTTTCATGTTTTTCCTCTAAGGCTGAGAAAATTTGCTCCTATGAAAAGTATTGTGTCTTATTTCAGAATGGATGGTTCAGGATATGCCATGGAACAAGCAAACAGTAAGGATACAGTTTGCATCACAGTCAGAAGACTAAGCTTTTTAAGTCTATCCAAGTGGTTTTCCCCTTCCATTGACAGGAAATTGGACTTTTCTGACCTGATACATAGGCCTACTACACACTGGACTATGAGGTATGGAAATCAATACACAATAGGAGAAAACAGACATTTCAAAAGGAGTCTTTCTACCTTTTTCAACCCAAGCACAGTACAATGGTTGTAAGGGTGATTTTGAAATTAAGGGCACTGCAGTGTTGTTTCTGCTTTGCAAAGCAAATGCCAGTTCTACAAGTGTAATGGCAACTGATGGCAGCTTAAGGCTATATCCATTTTTATTCCATGAGTGTACCAGGAAATAGTAGTAGTGCTGGGAGAACGCTGCGGAAAATGAGGGGATCTAAACAATTCCTTGTTTACACAAATATTCTAAATATGCCTTTAGTAAAGCATCGTAGTTATAGAACTAATTACCCTTCTCATCTTTTTACTGATTCCTGTGGTTGCACCTATTCCCTTTTAGGGCAGATTTTCCAATATTTAGATGGATCTGTATATGCCCTGATTTTTATTGATTAGCATGTGAAGGTCAAACCTGATAGGTGTTTTTCTCTCTTCGGGATCCTGTTACCAATACTATATTTATTAATCAAGTATACTTTTAGCAATTCTATCAAAAATTTAAAGCAAATGAAAATAAACCCACACAACAGAAGGTTGTCTATAAGGTCAAGGAGCTCATTAGCTAGCAGCGACTGCTTTGCTGGTTGAATATTGTTTCAAGGAAGCTAGATTTAAATATTCCTTTTTGGTTTTTCTCCCATTTTCATACTCCTCAGTCTCCCTTGTTACACGGTGTTTACCTTATTTTTGCCAGGATTTTTGAAAGCTTGAAAAATTCTATCTAAATAGAAAGAACAGGAGGAAATGCTCCTCCCATTTAGTTCAAAACAGTAAATCATCAGTGTGGGACTTTTTTTCTCAAAACGAAAAACTTTTCCCGATTAAATTGAAACATTTTGTTCATTTCAAAACACAAGTGTTTCAGGTTTTATTTTTCAGGATTCTTTTTTTCTCATAAGTTTCTAAATTACATTGAATAAATTTACCTGTAAACAAATTCAAATGATTGTTCTGTGAAATATAAGCAATAAAAATGTAAATTTTTACAGCAAAGAATCTTCTGTATTTGAAAAAAATCTGTAATTTATTTTTATTAACCTGAAGCTGCATTTTTAGCAAATTAGTATTGCTTGCTTGTAGTTCATTTCCCAGTTAGGCAGATGAACCATCCATGAGTATGTCCACATGATAGTCTTGCCATTATTTGCCATCTTAGTGACTTAACTGATCTTGTGCTTGAAAAAAAGATATGTAGAAAGTATCTTTGTGATAACACACCTCTGATACTGAATAAACTCCATTTTGGAACATCATTGTGAGAACCCCACCACAGCCATGTTATGTTACTCCTGAATAAGTAGATGACTGACACTGTCAGAAGCCTATATTCTGTTACTTTGTGTGACTTGGCTTAAATGTGATATAGTTTGGCTCTGAATATTTTAATTTAGACTTTTAACAGATACATATTGTTACCATTACCAAACCATTCAGATACATCAAGGAAAAAACATTGAAAAGAGAGGGAATTTTAGATAAAGCTAGTGAGATAATCTTTTGCTCCTAAGCAGATGCTGCACAATCTTTAAAACACATGCAGCTCGTTGTCAGTTCCTAAGGTCTTAATTCAGCAGGTCTTACAGATAAGAAAAAAAACACAACCTCACCAAACAAAAGCTGAATTAACCTGCTGGATTCCTGGATTTTAAAGTAAGTAAAGACAGCTATGACTATCCAGTCTGTTTTGCATTGTGCAGGCCAAAGAATTTAATCCAATAAATCCTGCTATCAAATGAATTATTGTTTCCTTCCATGTAAGCAGTCCTTAGATCCAGTAAGTTGTGGCTGAATTATAACATATCTTTCAGGAAAACATCCAGCTTCCTTCCTTCCATCCTATAATGCTTACAAGGCTAGGCACAAAGCCCAATAAGCCATCTTCTTTTCCATTTTATAGTGCTAGACCTTAATGCAGCTATGGTGTGAATGTAAATTTACACTGTTGTGACATACTGCTCCCATATACCACTGCCCTTATCTGGGGCCAGAATTTTACCTTAACTCAATGGGATAAGTATTTTTTCAGAAGTGATGACTAGGGTACTGGGAAGACATCAGCCAGCAAGATTATCATTATCTACAAAAAGACTACTCCCCATATCCATATTTTCCCAATTTGTTTGGCAAACTTGCTGGAATTTGAAAAATGAAGCAGAAATTAGGAAGAGTGAAAAGATAAAATGACAAAGGGCAAGAACATGAAAATATCTCACAATTATCTTGTACCATTCACTGGAAATTTTTGAAAATAAGACCCTAAACTTTAGGAGTGTTACCCACAGTCTCCCTATACTGGAACATACTACACTAAGTGTAACTTGCTGACAGCAGTGAGCTATATATTTATGGAGAAAAACTCAGATCAAACAGGCCCTGAATCTTCTTTGTCTGCCTCTTTATACCTGTGAATGAACATACAGCAGTATATAGAGAGCAGGTATATTCCTTACCTAGATACTGGTTTTGTGGGGTAAATTTGAACATTAATTATAGTTATGTCTAGGTGACTGTAGACTGAAAGTTGTCTTTTTTATTCTACTGGCAGACACCGGAAATCATCCTGCAGAAAATTTGTGTTTCTATTACATCACTGTAAAATAGAATATGTTTAATAAGCAGAATCTGAACAACTTCAGGATGGAGGAGAGATTTTTGGTGGTGGTGGTGTTTGCCAGTGGTGACATGAGCAATTAATAATAAAAAAAAAAAAAATGTCCCAGCTGCAACCCATTCTCCCACCCGATTCAAGTTTTTTTATGGGAAAATGGCTATTTTTAGGCTAGAGCTCATTTGAGGTTGTTCTCTGTCCCCAGCATGTAGCTGATTGCTGATAACCCATGTGGGGAAGTGGGGGTGAACTAGTGCAATCTGCAAACATTACGAATCAGATTGACTGAAAAGCAGAGCAGAGCTGCAGAGACCTTTCTGAGATTTACGTCTGATCTCTGATACTCTCCCTTCTCTTAGAGATCCACTCTTTAATTGTGACACTTCTTTCACATTTTAAAAAGCTGGCAGAAAATAAAAAGGAAAAGACCCTAAAATGCTTTTTGCCAGACTAGTCAATGTACTTAAGATTAAGCTGAACATTTCTATACATCTGTGACCTTTAAAATCTGTTAGGAAGTTGAGATGTTAGGATTTAGTCTCAGCCTGGTGACTGATGGTTTTTTAAAACTGTAAAGCAAAGCTACAGTCTGTAGTCTAAAGCCTATTTATAATCCTCTTTAACAACATTTGGTATAAAGATACAACTCATTTCTTTGTGAAAATAGCCTGGCTCTGCAACAGTATGATATATTTAAGAAACCCAAAGAAAGGACACGGAGCTTGCCTCTGAGACATATATTAAAGAATTGTCAATAATTGCCCTGCATTTGAAAGAATTTTGTTAATATGACAACCTGATAGCATTCCTGTAAGATAAGTGCCAATAAGAGTGTTTCATTCATCCACTTACCTTCTGAAACAAATTATCAATGACAATGACAATAAACAGGAACAGAAGCAGCTTTGCAGGTGGGGCATTTGTTTCTCCGCTGCTCTCAATGGTATGTCACTTTATACCACTTGCAAGTAAGTGCAGTGCACAAAACACAGTGTGAGGGTCAATTGCCTATTGACAATAATGCTTAATGCAGCCCCTTTCACTCTTCTTAACCTGGTACGCTCTACTGATCCATTCTTCATGTGCTCAAGGAAAGGAACACAGACAGATGTAAATGTGCATGCCATCTGATGAGGTTTTACTATACAGCTTTTTTTTCCAGTCTGTAGAAAAGTAATGGAAAGAGGGAGAGAAGGTCTCTTGCATTCACTGAAGTACAGAAACGGCTCAAATGCAACAGCTTCGCACCTCAATATCAAGTGGAAGTCAGAGCCTGATTGCCCTTTAGATCCAACTTCACGTCACACTGATCCTGCTGTCTGCTTTTTCTTACCTCTCATTATCTGATAGGGGATTGCAAATCTCACAATAAGACCAGGCCATGTGCATGGAACATTTTATACCAGATGTCAGACATTTACCTTGTTTCTGAAAGGCCAGGCTGATTTTTTTTTTCTCCTTCATTATGTGTTTTTTTAATTTTTCGGTTTTGATTGTTTGATTGTTTTTGTGATTTTTTGTGTGTGTGTGTTTGTTTTTTGTTTGGTTGGATTTTTTTTTTAGATATAGAAGGCTGGAAATAACACATTGGAAAATGCAGCAAAAATTACAAACAAAATCTATTTGCTTTACTTAGACAGATCTACTTTAAAGTCTGTCCCGATCCACTCTAATCTACTGACATATAGAGACAACCTTCTACAGGTTGGATAAACATTAAGAGAACATTATAGACTCGGGTTTAAATCCTGCCACCACTGAAATTGCTTGATTTCGGCCTTAAAGCTTCAGTAAATTTTAGAAGGGAACGTATCCCTGCTGCCTTAGTGCAACTTCTTTTTTGAGACTTCCAGTGAAGAAAAAAGGTGGGCACACCGCCTGAGTTATTGCAGGCTGATCTCCCTGTGCATTCAGTCCCTCTCTGACAGTCAATCCAGACGGATGCCTTCCTGCCTGCTATCTTCTTTCACCACGCTTTTGTCTTACAAGGTGAAGTATGCCTCAGTGCTGGCGTTCAGACTGATGGGGCTGCTTACTCTCTCCAGAGCAGAAACATTTACCCTTGATCTTTACCACAGGGAAAAGATCCTTGCACTCTGCAGATACTATTCTCTATTACTATTTGCATGCCTTTTTTTCACATTCGTAAACTAGAGGAGTTAGTAGTGAGATTTTGCTCAGGGGGATTTTAACCTGAAAGGGATGCTATTGAATTTCGAAGTGTCACCTTGCTTTTGCAACAAAACAACATGTTTGTACAATGACAAAGTAAAGCATTCCCTTCGATCACAGACAAGGATCTTTCTACTTGGATGTCCCAAGAACTAGGTGTAAATGTACTCAACAAATTTAAAAACACATAAAGGTTCAGACTCTGAGATGGACTCTCACTTGAACACCCACCTGTCTAAATACCACTCGGATTTAAGTACAGTGCATACTCTAGAAAAAAATCCCAACCAAACACATATTTTGAAAAGGGTCAAAACACAAGCAAACTTAAGGGCAAGGAGAAGGAAATATTAATCAATCTTCCAAAAGAAATACTGAATCAACATAGTGGAAGGAAGGTCTCATATTATTCTGTGTTTGTAATTTCCCAGCTGCTCTGAAATCATTGCTTGAGGGTCATGGTGTATATTATTTCTTTTACCTAAAACTGATACAGGATCATTTGCTGTTACATCTCAATATGAAAACACTAACTGTTTGTGCTGCACCTCTCAGGGAAAGAAGCAGAAAAGAAAAAATAAAAGTGTAAGCAGCAGGTAAACATCCCTGCAACTAAATGTTTCTCTGCATGTCCTGCCTTTCTATTTTGGTTCTTTGCTGAAAGGAAGTACAGGACCATACCTAAGAAACATGACTGTCAGCATTCATTAAGACTAATGCTTAATCTCAGTTGACAACATCAATGTCAGAATCGTAGCTGGGAGCTGGCAGCATTTCAATAGAGGATTCTTCTGAGCTCTTACACACTACTTCAATAAATAATCCTACCGGGAAATATGGAGAAGGGCATTTAAAATGATTTTAGCTGGCACATCACTACAAGGTTGAACCATCATGTAGTGATGTGCCCACTGCCTAATTCCACTGTGAAATGTTGAAATACAGCTTTTAGCTCCACAGAAGCATGTAGGCCTCTATTTACATGCAAATTAATGCTATTCATGTGTGAACTACAGCAGGTACTGACTCTGCCAGATGGAATAATTTGAGGATGGGCCCATTCTCTTTTGCTGAGGGCTGCATGTATTCACGTGCTGCAGATAACTGTTAAGAGTTTCTATGTCACCAGAAGTCCCAACTAAATAACTACTTAAATAATTTACTTTTTTTCCAAGAGAAACATGGTCATGCATGCAGTCACACAGACTAAAAATAATGATGATAATAATCACACAATACCATGATCAATAAGAACATATTAGCAATAAGGGAGAAGCAGGTGTCTCAGAGCAGAGTATCAGGAAACCTGGATGTGTTACTGCCCACTGATTTTGGACATGCCATTTCATCTTGTTTCTTTTTTCCCTTTGTTTTCATCTGTAAACTATTCACAGACAGCATAATACTTACACAGTATTCTGATCTGAAGCAGGCAAAAATCTCTGCAAATATTACTGTAATAGAAATTTACATGCATTTTGTTGCATTAGCCCCCACTTGACCTTCACCAGCAGTGAGGGTCACTTGATTTTAATCAATAGAATCCACTTTCCACAGAATTAGGATGATATTGCAAAGCAGTAGGTGGCTAAACTGACTGATGAAAACAGGCCTGTTTTAGCTAATAGTGGTTTATTTGAAGCACTGATATGTTTAATATTTGTTCCATTATCATCATCAGAGAAATCAAGACATCAGTGTGTGAATCTCCTCAACATGTGATGGCCAACCTTATATAAAGCAGCAACAAATACAAAACCTCTGAGTAAACAATAGTATCAGCTGATCTATTTACAATTGGAAGCTACAAAGGGGTTCTTAGCCAGTGATTTTCTTGAAGCTGTAGATAGAGACAGATTTTGACAGTTGCACAAAGAAATGGATTCAATTAAACTGAAGAAAATGAGGTAAACTTTGCATGAAAAAAAGGAGGAAAATACACCTATCTTGAAGAAATAGAGTGGGACAGGATGTGAGGAGCTGTCCTCACGTCCCACTCTCCTTGAAACCTCTTTCTATAGTGTGTACTTCAAGTCATACAATAGGGGAGCAGCCTGTCTTCTGCCAACCCCTGATGTCTGCACCGAATCTGCATTGCGGGGTGGTACCATATGCATAGCCGGAGCCAGTCTTCAGCAGGCAGCAGCCAGTCTCTACCAGGCACCGCCTAGCTAACAGCCTCTGACAGGCCCTCCAGCAGACACCCTCCGGATTTTGCCCAAACCAACCTGCTTCTGCAATGAATATCAGAAGTGTTGCTACAGAAAGTGAAAACGGAGTATAGTAAGCAAAGAAAATTAGCTGCACATTCAAAAATCTGTAAGTGGAAGTGACTGAAAAGACCATAAAGAAACAAATAACCAAAAAACCCATACCAGAAAATATCTAAATGCACCTAAATAGGCAGCCATTAGGAAGGTCAGCAGAGCCCTTTCCTTGTCCAATTTCTCCTAGTCCGGAGCCATTTGATGAGCATTTGGCTTCACTGCTCTGATTCCCCTGGAACATTCCCAAATGCCTTTACCTTTCAAGGTGTCTAGGTCTAGTGGATGTGTTTGCTTCACCTGTAGATGTTGACTAGCACTGCAAACCACAGACTTACTATGAAATCATTACAGTGGGAAATACTGCATCACCTTCCAACCATGTAAGAAAATCCCTTCACTGTAATCTCTAATTCACAGTCAAAGGTATTTCCCCTTAAATATAGTTTCTAAAAACACATTTAAAAACAAGATCAGACAATCATATATTCCTGCATAAGAGAAAAGAAAAACCTAAGATGTGATCATCATGGGTAAAGTAGCACACATTCAGAACCTAATGCCTAAATAATGTTCTCTTTAATAGAGATTAAAAAAACACCAGGAATTAGTCCATTCTGGACTTTTTACTTTCCCCATGTACTTCATTCTAGGACACTAGCTTTGCTTTTTTGTTTCATTGTGTTTTGGTTTTTTTTCAACCAAATCTTTTTTTGTCAAGTCTATGGGATAGCATAATTAGGTCAGAAAGTGGAGAAAAGCGCACTTTATCTGTATCTGTGAATGTTTGTCCCTTCAGCTGGTTTGCATGTGTTTGTGATCAGAAAGGCTTGATTTTCTTGCCTAGCTCACCAGGAGCTCATTGGCATACACTGACAGACCTGCCTGATACGTGATATATTGAAGAAAGCCCTAACGGGAATACCAATGAGAAGTTCTTCTGTGGTGCACACTTCCACAGACAACAAAAACTCCTGTCCTAGATTAGATTAAAAGATCACCTAGTTTTGTACTCAGTCTCTGAGAGTGACCGTAGAAGAAATGGAGAATGCACAGGGTAATGCCTTCTCTGCTGTTCTCAACAATTCAGTCTCTGTGACAAAAGATTTGAACACAGACTTGCTTTTACTATCCACTAATATGCTTTACCTTAAAGACTTCAATCACATTTTCAATCTATGTTTACTTTTATCTTCTATAAATCCTGTATCAATGAGTTCCACAAATTAATTACCAAGGTTGTGAAAAACACCTCCTCTTTTTTCCATTAAACATACTCAGCAGTAAGATCGCTGGTTTCATTCTTATACATCCATCTTGAAAAGCAGTAAAGTAATAATTCATGATGCTTTTCCTTTATATTGTTTATGATTTTATCCACTTCCATCACATGCCTCCCCTTTCACTTATTTTCTAAGCCAAAGACTTTGAATCTGTGTGATCCTTCCTCGTATTCTTGTTGACTTTCTCCTGTTTTAATATTCTCCCCTGAGCATTATTTTGGACTTCTTAGTACGAAATTTTGTCTGTTATTTTATTAGTTCTGTGAGTTTAAGGACTAAACTTTTCAGTTTGACTATCCTGTTAACTTTCTTACTGCTACTACACATGAACCACCTCTCCAGGATCTCTGATAATATGTTGATTAGTACAAATCCTAGCTCAAAGCCTTGGAGTACCTCCCTTCAATTGAAAAGCACTCCATGTATTCTTATCCTTTATTTCTTATCTTTTAAACAGCTTTTAATACATGAGAGGACCTCTCCTCTTATACTTTGATAGCTTAGTTTCTAGGAGAGTGTATCATGAGAAACCCTGTCAGAAGTGTTGAATGGAAACCACCTGTATGAAGTGTTTCCTACTGGGAATTAGAATATTAATTCAGAAATAGCAATCTAACGAAAGGACAATTTGATTTCTGGAGAAAGGGAAAAGGAATCGTGAATCATTTACAGGATGTTTTCTGACATTCAAAGTAGATGCTGCAGATAACATAAAAATATAACTTCAGTAGTTTAGCTGATGTTTTAGTAAGATGTGGTGAATACTGAAACTGATAATTTTCTCCAAATTCAATATAATCCCACTTCCACTTCTTTGCTTTTTAAACTGAAAACTAAAACATGGATGACCTAATATTAAATAAAGCAAGATGAATTTGCCTCCAAGCACATTTGGGTGAGGCTGTAGAAAAATGTCTGACCTCACAAGAGCCAACATTCAGTGCTGGAAAGCTTCAGCAGCTCCCATCAATCCTGGTTCAAAATGGAAGGTCTGCTAAATGTTCAAGCAAGACAGACCAAAAGAAGTAGCAGACTCTCCACTGCTGTTCTATATTCCACTCTAACAGTGGATCAGCCTGATTTGCTCTGGCAGATGCTGTATAGCCATCAAGCATGTGTAGGATGTACAGTTTCAGGTACAGGCCACATTCCCTGCCAGCGCTGGCAGTCACCTCTTGCAGATCCATTCTGACAGCAACAACCACAAGAATTCTCACTCTAGCTGTCTCCCCAGATTGGCACCTTTCCTTTCCAAAAGCCTAGGAAGCACTTCAAATGTAGAGTGTTCTGATGAAGGAATGCTTCCTTTAAAACCCAGGAAGTAGAGAGTAGAGAAATGCAAAAACTTCAAAGTAGGTGGGAAGTGAGGACCCCTTTCAACAACTGTCCTCTACTCAGAGCCATTCTGAAGACCACACTCTCTGCCAACCTTTCTCTGACATAAACACCCTAAGCCTCACAGCTGACATTCTCAGTTCTTTTTCCACTTACTTGACACAAACTTAGGGACTGCTGTCAGGCCTCCTCCCCCAGCAGAATTCTCTCTGCTGTCCCTCTGAAACTGAATTTTTCCCACTCTGCTAAGAAGCTGTAGAAAAGCAAAAAGTGAATTGAAATTTATACTGATGACATTGAGAAGAGCTCTGTTTGAAATGTAAGTTATCATAGTAATTTGAAGAGCTAAGCAAAGTCAGCAGGAATCTGTATGAACAGGCTTTCACATTCTGTTTTCTCTTGGTCATGGTATGCAGAAAAATAACTTACCAAGGAAATGATCTCATAAAGACATAATATACAAATTAGTAATGTCTAAAATAAATCAAATTATGTGTATATTTTACTATAATTTCCTTAAAATAAACATTTTTAATCTTGAAAAATCCAAGTTAGCTTCTCTTTTATAAACTTGTGTTACTTCTTGATGAATAATCACATGGAGATAAATTTCAGATTCATGGGTACCAGGCATTTAAGGACATAAAATATCAGAGGCATATTGTGAATTCCCCAAGCCATTGCAAATATCAGCATTAAAATTACACTTAGGAGACATCTTCAAATACTGTGAACAGTAATTGTCATTAAATATACTTAACACTTCTCTGTATTTCAAACAGAAGAAAGTTTTAATGCCTTTTATACGTGCCAAGTCCAATCTGTTTTAACTCTCTGGTTATGAACAATTTCATACAGGTATATATCATCGCAGAAGACAAGTTCCCTGCAAGGTGTATATGGAGCTTGACAACAATTTTAGAACAAAAGCTGAAAATGGAAAATTTAAAAGGAAAAAAAATCCCTATAAAAATAATTTAGAAACAGGTAATGTGAGAAAACTACTGCTCCTTAATAAAATGGAGAAAGATAATTGCAGAATAATTTATAAGACCATTGTTAAAATGTTTCTATTCTTAATTGTTTTGTGTTGGCTGGGAGCCATTTACTCCTGCACTGCAACTGAAGAGAGCATTTACTGCCTTGGTTTTCGACTCTAATATCTCATAGCACAAGCAGAGCTTTTGTTATGCATCAGCAGCTGCCAATATTTTAATGAAAGGCTCCAACAAAAATGGTTGTCTTTTGCTTTTGATTTATTTTAGCTGGCACCTCTACAGAGTTTCACTCTCCAGTTCAAATCCAGTCTGCTGTAGCTTCTATGCACAGTCCTCCAGGATCTCCCAGTTTTCTCCCATTACAAAATGACTGACTACACTGTCAGGACCTCTCAACAAACTTTCCAGTTTCAATTTCGTCTGCAAGACTTTTGTTTTCAGCAAGGAGAATTCCCAATTCTACCCTCATCTCCTATTAAACTAGAAGGAGTATTTTACATCAGATATATTCCTGCTGAATCTAGACATTTACCATAGTCTCTGTTTCTGTCTCTTCATCCTATTTTTTACATTTCTTTCTCAATAAGTAATGCCTTTCTTTTCCTACTAGTTTAGTTAAAGGTGTGGGGTTTTTTGTTTGTTTGTTTAGTTGGTTTGTTTTGTTTGTTCTGTTTTGTTTTTTTTTTTTCTTGTGATAAGCACAGGCAAAATGTCAGACACAAAAAGTAAGCCTGTGCTTAAGACACGTCAATCTGCCAAAGTTAAATATGTGTCTAAATGCTTTCTTGAACTCTTACTGACAAAAAGATTTGCAGGCTTTTTTGCACTGGTCTCTGCCGATGTCTTTTTGATACTATTGGTAACAACAGAATTTAATCAGCTTCCTTTGGTGTGATATTCCTAGGAACTTCCAGTAAGTCAGTTGCAATGGGGAAAAAAAACCCAACCGACTTTGAAAGATAATAAATGTCAATTAATTTGTACAAGAATAAATTCTGAGACTGATTACAAAACAGTTTAGGTAAAACTGGAAACACTATGAATTATATTCCTACCCATGAGACAGAATTAGTCCAGATTAAAGAGTCTTGGAGAGATGATATTATTTTACCCATTTCTACTAGCTTTCATAATTTATCTTGAAGCATTGATTCTGTGGAGATACAACACTGTTTGGCGTACTGAATAGTGTAACTTTCCTCTGATACCATTGAGTTTTAATGCAAACTAGCACAAGGAAACGTTAACCTCTCTTGTTCTCACTCCTCCAGTGTGATTTCTAATACATCTGACACAATCACTTGCAAGTCCTTATTTCTCTGTAATTACCTTAACACAATGATGTGCCTTCATCTGGGACTTCATCAGGATTTCATCTTGTAAAGAAACAAAAGTCCTAGATCACTGAAGTACCTTTTTCTTATGAAACCATCTTCAAAGCCTTAACCTCAATGTTTCTAGAGATCTGTCACGTTAGAAGCAACACCTGACACTGACAAATTATTGTCATTATCAGGACAATCACTCCTCCCTCCCCTGCCATCTTAAGGTTTTCAGAAAACAAAAAAATAGGGTTTCTTTCAACTTTGAAAGTTGTTAGCCATGAGTGTGACTTAGATTTACTGCATTATTCTACTGTAGTGTCCCAGGAAGACTTGGCAGAGATTGATTCCAGCCACACTGAGGATGACACTTATCAAACTCCTTCACAGATGCTTAGTCACCCATCAGATTATGTAACTTGACCCTGGAATTGCTGAGAACTAAAAGGAGTAAAAAGAGACTTGTATGTGTTTTATCTGGGATGCCAGGTCATTAAAACTATTCTGGCAAGATGTAGCAGAGTGGTATGATGCAGACTTTCTACTTCAGGCTATGAACTTGTCATTTTTAAAGTGCAGTGAAGCCAGTCTGCTTAACTGCCTGAGAGATAAATAGAACCTTTTTCCTAGCAGATAATAAAAGCAATGGACAACTTAACTTTTCCTTCATTTTCCTCTTTTCTATAAATGCCCTGAGCTCTGCTGGAGTGCTTGTTTAAGAGTGTTCACTGTTGATACCTCTAAGTAATTATCTATGGTAACTGTGCTATTTTTATGCTATGAATATGATTATATATTTACTAATACAACATCATAACTTCATCAAGTGGTGGAACCTAGCTTATTTTTTGCAACCTGAAACATGGGAAAGAAATAAAACTGTAGTTATTTCCTAAAAAATTTCCACCATATAGGATTAAGTAAACTGGAATGTTAGCAAACACAGGGCCTTGGTCATTGCCATAGAGCAGTTTCTCTGATGATACAGTCTAATTCGATTATATGTTCCATTTTAAGATGATTTCTTCCTAATAGCAGAAACCTCACTATTGCATAGGGGACAGAATAGAGGAAATACAGCAAAAAGCCATTTTTGACTCTGGTATTATAAAGGCTGATTCAGACTGTACTACTGAAAAAGTGTTCTACAGTTACACAAAAAAATGCATATAGGGTTTATTAAAAATCCTGTATCAGTGATGTACAGATATTAAGCTGACCGACTTCTCTCCTTCTCTTGATATTTACAGAATACAAGGCAGCTGGGGCATATCTCCTGTATCTTACAGGTCATTAATTTCAGTTACCTCCAGATGCAGCCCAAAATCTGGTCTAGACTAAGGCATTTAGATTCTCAACAGACAAACCCCTGGCAACCACAGGCAGACGGTGGAAAAGCCTGATGATATATCACAATAAGCAAGGCATCGTTCACACAACAGTGTGAACATGACTGAATATGATCTGAAAAAGTTGGTTTTATTGGCCTTTTCCTAATGGCAAAATACTAAAGACACATGTTGAGGCAACTGTATGTCATGACTCTTATACCCTTATCTGACTGTTGCTTTTTAGTTGTCTCATTTTTGCAGTAATAACAAATTGCCTTTCTTTCCAGACAGTTAAAACTTTATTCCTGAGCATTGTGTCATAGCAGTCATTAGGTTTCTTTAGAGATAAAACACATTAAAAGCTGATACATGATCTTTGATTCTCCTGTATTCTGCCCAGTATATTTTCCTTCCTCTGAATATCTTCACATTGACCTAAATAAAAACATGGCTTGTCTTCAGTGTTGTGGTACAGTCCATACATTCAGCTCTAGCTCTCTTCTTCCTAGGTCTTTAGACTTCGAGTTGGCAGAATTTGTATCCTCAGTTACTGCAACAAAACTATGTTTACAAACAAGGAAGATAATCAGGTCCCTTTAAATATCAGGTTTATGGGAACTAATCTAAATGTGAAGTTCACTCATTTTTAAAGCTGCAGCTTAAACTGTCATTAAAGCAAAAAATAAAGGTCTTTAGAGAAAAAGGAACATTAAAAGGAAGGAACTGTGACATCAGGTAACAGATAGAGTTGTTTCCTGCCCAGCAAACAAGCAGTAGAGCTAACCACTTAATCTTCCATCCCACGTAAACAAGTAGGTGATGGCACAATAAACACAGCAAAAGTGAATCTCAATACTGTAAATGGTTTTATGCCAAAATACCACAAAAATCAGGCTCTGAGGTTGTATAAGCGCTTTACAAACAGACAAGTTAAGATTGTAATATTGCACAAGATCATTTTAAGCCTCTAAAAAACTTTAACATTTCTCTCCTTCTTTCACTGGCACTTTAATACAGCAATTCCCAATATTTGACTTGTGAAATAGCCTGGAATATAACAGTTTTATCAGCAGCCTGTAGCTAGGCTGTTCCTTATTGGTCCTCTGTGGACATTTTAAACACCCTTTGTAACATGATGAAAGTCATACCTATTTCAAGGCTTATTTGCACAGAGGGAGCAGCAAAAAGTTTTGATTATTGGGACTGCAGATGGTGGGGCTGATTCTGGGAGTAGCAGTCTATTCTCCCAGTACCCAGCATCTGGACACCACTGGCTACACTAGCAGCCATTTTTTCTGAACTAAGTCCTTATCATCTGATAACAAATCTGTGACTCACATTGTTCATTTCAGTAATCCATCTCCATGTCACATCAGCTTTGTCTCCATCTTTAAATATATTCACACCATCTGTCTCATGGTCTCAACTGGTAAAACAATTGCATCGTAGGTTACGTATAATCAATTCCCAGTTGTTCTGAACAGCTTGAGATGTCTCAGTGGCTTGCGGAAGAGACTGAAAAATGATTTTTTATAGGAAGATGATCAGTTTAGGATTCCTTTTACTGACATTTCAGATGCCAGGAAGTTCAGATTTTAGCTTGGAATCTTTGCATTTTTTCCCCATATGGTTTTGGTGCCTCTTGCAAAGAAATGTGTTTCTCTCCATATGTCTCTTGAGTTTTCAGTGTCATCTAAACTAGAAATAGAAAATCACTTGGTTTGATTTGTATCAGTATTTGTCACTGCTGCTATTGTCTTTCAGGCAATCATATTCAGATGTTAATGTCAAATTAAAATTATTCTTTATAGGGTCATAAAAGTGAAATATGCAATTAAAATGTTCCCGTTAAGAAGTAACAGAGTGAATGACAGACTCTTGTTCACAATGCTTCAGCAGCACATCCAGTCAGCATTGTCTCACAAGAGTGCTGGGAATCTCTGTCACTCAGACCTACCACAGCAAAACCCTAGATGAAATCTGTGGCTGCAGGTGCAACACGGATTAAGTTCAGACACCAGCAGAGTTAAATTTGCTTTGTGATCGTGATGAATTGTCAAAGTGAATGATGACACATCATCCAAATGGAGACTGTAGGTGGCCCTTGCTGAAAGCTGTATATCAAGAGGAATTGGGTCCACTCACACCCGTGGGAACAAAACCCAGGGGGATCAAAGCTGTGGTCCCTGGCAGGATACAGCTGCTTCCCTCTGGATATGAAAGGCTAACCATACGCAGAGAGAAAAATAAAGAACATGGAAAAGAAAAGGCCTGAACAGGCAGGCCAGCACTTGCTACACAGATTTCTAAGCAAAATCACTACCATTCCAATTCTATCTCTGAAAGTACATCATATTCCTAAGTATTATTTTTTGACTTGAAAAACATCCAGCTTCCTTATGAGGTAACTCCACAATCACCTGTGGGTTCTAGTGAAAATAGGTAGGTCTTTGCCTTGAAGCCTCTAGAAAGAGCTGGGTTTTGTCCTTTTCTTTAAATGAAAGGAGCCCGAACAAATGTGTAACTTCCTTTTCATAGGTCCTTTTTATCCTGACTCTATAACCAGCATTTCTCTTTCATAAGGAACCCTCTACAGCAACTTAGCTGACCCTTTTGTTCTGTTACACATGAGCACAGTAGTGTGAGAATCTCTAGCATTCACTCATTACCTTACCCAGAGGTGGTAACAGGGCCTCAGATAAACCATAAATAGTGCTAAGAGCTGTGTGTGAAGAGTTGCACTCAAAAGAAGCCTTTTGTAATGAAGCATAAACCAAGGTATTTGATTTATCCTGCAAATCACAGGAACAAATGCTAGCTACTGACACGCTGTCTTCAAACTAGTTACTCAAGCTAGCTATTTTCACATACTCAGACATGAGTTTTGTCATCATAAATGACTGCAGCTCCCTGTATGTTCAGAGATGCCCCAAAGCACAGGGTCTATCCCTCTTCCCCATAATCTGTCACACATGGTGGTGTCACAGAAAAGGGAAACTCAAGATTCATGGAAGAATACTGGAAAGAAATAATTTGTTAGGACTGGCATGGAGGATAGACTGGTCCTTATAAACAAGGGAGCAAGTAAAATAATTATTTTAGGAAAAACTGCCCTGCTAGATTCTCTGTGATCAACTGTGTCTGGAAAGATGATAAATACCTTCCAGAAATAGACAGGCTTTTGTTCTGTAGGAATTTTATTCCTGTGTAAATTTTGATCCTTTAAACTGGTTCTGAAGTGGAAATTCTTCTGCTTTCAGCCATTCTATGAAGTTCTGCTTTTGCAATAAGGTGATAGCTATCTTGGAAATTGTTTTACCACCTGAGATGTTCCAGCTCTGTGCTGGGTTACAGGGACATTGACGATAAATTAATAGTATCTGATGCCCTACTTCTGACCTGAATAAAATCAGTTACATTTTTGGAAGGTACCCAAGTAGTTCTAGCCTCCATATTTTCTAGGTAAACTTAGAAAAAAATCAAGGTCTTTTACTGTGATACAAAACAAGCCATCTGTTATATTGGTTTTGATTGGTCACCGCTTTGACATCTGTGCCAGTATAAATCTGAGCTAAAATGTATTTCCTAACTACATGGGAAAAACAGTAACAAATGTGAAAGGAGCTCAGAGGATAAGTAGACTAAAACATGAATGACTGAGATATGTTTTCAGTAGATATTGCACTCAGCTGCATGAATAATGCCTTGATTTTGCTTCCACCACAGGTAATGGCAACACCACCTTGTCTGTACAGGGGGGAATGGGACCACTCAGATTACCACCTACAGTGCACTTGCAAGTTTCTGCTTGAACAGACTGGTGCAAAACCAGCACCTTATCTATCTTCTAGAGCTCAATTTCCCCTGTAACATACAGACTAAGAGGGAAAGATGGTAAGAAGACTGAACGTCTGCATTCAGTAATTTGTCTATCAAGCCTTAAGAAGGGTCAGTGAGACTGTGGAGTCAAAGTTTATTGAGAAGCAAATTAAAATGCAAAATATGGGGGAGTCATACTTCAATGTCACTATAAGAAGTCCAGTGAATATCAATCTAAATTAATTTTGGCCTCTTTAATCAATCATCTCTTTATGAAATACAAATAAAGCCACATCAGTATGACATGTTATTAAGAAAGAAAAGAGATGTGCCCTAAAGTTCTGCTGACAATTTATATAAATGTCATTTGAGGCACCAAGGTTAGACCTCAGGGAGACCATTATAATATTCTAAAGATCATCAGCAACTTCACTGTATACAAACCATGAAACAAAGAGGATTGGTGCCCAGGAACTGGAGGGCGTTGGAGGAGTGAGAGTAAGGAAAGTTAATTTGGCAACTCTGTCAATCTTAGAGAGTTTCCATAGAAGAAAAGGAATGTAAACAAGTAATCAAAAGAAAATGACCTGAAAGAATATTTAGTGCCTTTTTTTTTAAAAAGAAGAACTATGATCCTTAACTAATTAAAAAAAAAAAAATCTGTTTTAGTAAATGATCTGTGTAACTAAGGTACAAGGTTATTGTATTCATTATATTATACTATTATACTATGACAGTATTTGTATTACTGGAACTCCCAAGTGACCAAGTGAGAGTGGGACCCTGTTATGCCATACGGAGGAAAGTCACACTGGGAATTTTATATTCTAGAGTAGAGAAATGTAAGGAGACTGATTTCCCAGGGATATACTGAACATGCCTGGTTAAAACATGATTAAAGCTCAGGAAATGCCATTCACAGCCAGTGCTCTAGTCAGTATACAACCCATCTCATGCACCCTTTATGCCTCCTATACACACCATAGTTATTCTTTACAAAAAGGTCATCAGATCACACTGAAATCTCAGTCATAGCCAATTTCTCTCATCAGGTCTCTAATGTGTGTTTTGCTTTCCTTCCCTCCAGCCTATTTATCATTTATTCCCATTCTCCTATATCAAAAATGAACAAAGACACTTTCTAAATGCCATTTCACAGCTTTAGGGAGCTGTATTCAGGAGAGTAATGTGTGATCTAAGGCAAGCATTATTTTCCTATCACCACCCCACAGATGATGGGGAGTGACAGATTACATGTCAGTCACAGCACACTAGGCAAGGAGCCAGTCTGCAAGCAGTTCTGTCCTTTCTGGCTCTAGCCAAAGCATTGTTGAGAATGAAAGAATGGTTTATAAATAGCTCATACTGAAGTCAGTCTATCATAGAGGCTGAAGATCAGCTTGGTCTTTATTCAGGCTGTTCAAGATGATATCTCTGTGCTCATATACATGCAAGTGTTGCATGCATAGCCTGTAAGGATCATGGCCCATTCCCTTCCTAGCTGTCACCTTTCTTTGTGAGAAAAATAAAAACTACTGTGAGCAGATTTAACTTCACTCCCTTCACTCCTAACTTCCCTCTCATTTGATAGGTTCTACATTAATCTGTACTTTCTCAGAAAGAATTAAAAAAGAATTAATAAATTTAAGTATCCATTCTTTCCCTTTTCCCTGACTATGAAAAAAGAACAGTATCTTATTGGGAATCATGTTAACAGATTTCCCACAGAAAGTATAATAGGTATTCAGAAGCATAAATGAGCAAAACCCTCTGCCAAAATTGAAACAAATCAGTCTAGATATATCACAGATGAGTCATTATTCTTTACTCCTTCCCTGAATGTTCACACACAAAAACTATATGGATTTTCAAGACTTTCTGCACATACTATGAAATTAAATCTATCTGAAGCAAAGTACGAATGTCCCCAGTCTGCTAGAAAATTTTTTAGCAGTCCTAGAGGCATAGTGGGCACGTGACATTTTTATGCAGTCTTCCTACTAGTTGACCTATGGACAGACCTCAGAAGACCCCCATCTGCCCAGGAATTTGTGATGCACCAGCCTCTCTGTTCTGTAATTGAACATGCCTACCAAAAAGTGCCTCCTTTGCCAAAGAAGTGACAGGAAAGCCTGGTATGGAGCCAGCTGCAACAGACCTGCAGCAGCATTCCCTGTTCTCAATGACTCCTGAATTGTTGTAGCATGGCGGCTTTCTATATAGGGACCTGAAAAGGGACTGACTTTATAATGCATACCTCCACTTGTTGGGTTTTTTTTAAATAACCTCTCTGAAATTAACTTTCTGCATTATCCATTAAACTTGTTCTTAGTGCTGCCAATAGGAGGGAAGATGAATGCTATCTGTTTCAGAAGAGGAGACCTAACCTACAATAAAATTTTACTGCCAAAAGCAAAACCAGAACAGATTGAAACAGGAGTTGTGCCCAGAGAAGACGTTTTAAAATTATTATTAAATATAATTTATCCTGTTTTAATCTTATGCATAGAATAGCATTACTCCTGATATATTGCCCAAGAATAAAACCTGACAAGTTACTTAGTAGTTGAAGGTGTAAGATGAATACTAATGAATTGTAAATATATCTTGGACATACCCTAAACCAAGATAGTAGAGGTCTAAATAGGAGCTCACACATACCAACATCATACCATCTGAGAGTGACAGCCATGTAACTTCTGTCCATTCTGCATCATTTTCACATGTAAGAGCAATGACTGACTAGTACATCGTAAATTGTAAAAAAAGAGAATTACAGTACAGCTCAGCTGTGATACTGAGTACATTGTATGTGGACTTGTTCCTTTAAGAGAGGGAGGTGGGGACAAAGACGAAGTTGGAAGGGTGGATGGATAGATAGACAAGATGTACATGCTTGCTTTATCTACACCCATATAAATCAATGAAACACACTGCTTTTTGCACATGCAAGATACGAATTTGAACCATGGTTGCTATTTAATGGAGAGGTACACAAGTTAACTTTCCTTACAGGATTCATTTACGCATTAGAAAAATTCTGCACTACAGTCAAAGGCCATTCTAATATCTGGCACATAGGCTTTTATAGCTAATTTTCTAGCTATCTTAATAGTGCAGTACTACCTGCATATTAAATATAGCCTGATTGGAAAATGTACTAGGCTCTCCTTCAGTATTGCAGAATTCATGTTTCTGTGTTTATAGTATTTTCCATTAAAATTGGGTCTGTCTCTGAAAGTACTTCCTACCAAAAGTAAATGCATAGACAAAACCAGGACAATTCCCAGGTCACACTGCCTCCACTGTTTCCTGTTTTCTGACTGTGTAGGGTAATGCTGAATTCCTGGCAAGCACCAGAAAGATGGTGACAAGCAGTTCTTTGTGCAACAGCTGAAAATAGATCTGTCTTAAAAGTGAGCCTAAGTGTTATTCCTTTATCGTATCTGTTATTATCTACGTAAATAGAAGGAGCTGATTGCAAAAGTCCTCCACTTGGGAAAATGAGACTTGTGCTGCCAATTTAAGGCCAGATTGCACATGTCTGAACAGCAAACTAAAGATGGAGGAATGGGAAGTGCTCCGCTCAAAGGCTGCAGAGTATCATATGACTTTAGTGGTTGATCCTCTCCCAGGGTTCTTCCAAGGAATAAAAGTCTAGGTAAGATTTTACTTATGACAAATCATTCTCAACTAATGAAAATTGGCATAGTTCGTTAACTTGAATAGTAAAGACACCAATTTAAGTTGATGTGTATATGGCCCGACAGTTACACTGAAGTCATTGACAGGAAAACCAGAAACTATCTTAACAAGGATAACTAAGTCCCAGAAATCTAGGCTTCAACTTAATCAGTGGCAGTATTTATATCATGTGCAGTACTATTACAGTAACCAGTTAAAATTAAAAATATTTGATTAGGTTATGTACTGCTCTTGTGGTCTCTACTGGTCTTGTGCTACCCTGGCTAGAGAAGGCACTTACGAAGTTTGGCTGTGATCCTTCATTGTGAAGACTGAAAATTTAATGAACATTCTACTCTTTTTTGTTTGTTTTTACCAGTAACTTTATTATAGGTCCCTCTTTGACAATAAGCCTGCTATTTTCCTTGAACCTTGACACAAGATGAATCCTGCAGGTTGCTAAGTGCAACTGCAATCAGCAGGCATTTCTTGCAGTGAATCCAAAATAATTCTGCTCTTTCATACATTTCAGTAGCGGGAGGTCAGGACCTACCATAAACTGCAAGTTGCAGAGGATGAACTTTGCTTCCAGAAGGAGATTAAGAAATCAGTGAAGATGGACATTTTGTAAAAATCTTTGAGAGTCAGACATCTCAGCCCTACTAAAAACCCCACCAGAGGCCCAGCAACATCATTTGGAGGCTAAATACTTTTCAAATTCTTCCTTTAATGTTTGAGACTTCCTTAAACCTACAACATAAAGGATCATATTATCAAAGATTAAAACAAATACCTTCCGTCTTAGTGGCCTCTGAGTGAAACTACTCTTAGAGGAAGCATAAAGAAAAGGAAAAAAAAAAAGCGCTATACCACTTATCTCTTTGGTGTATAGGAATAGCAATGCTAAGCTAATACAAATATTGCTTAGCCAGATCCTGTTTTGGTATTCTAGTGGTGCATATAGTACTAAAACAGTATCTTTAATATTGAATTCCCTTAATAATTATTCAGTGTAAAAGAGACTCATTTCATAGAATTTTTCTTTATATTCATCAGTTGAATCTAGAATTCCTTATTTAGGCAAGATGTGCAGAAATCCACAGGGCTTACCTGAGTTAAGAGCTCAGGAACTGCTCCTGCATATGCACATAAAATGCTTTGGGAACTGAAAGACTTTAATATAACAAAAAAAGAGTCCATAATGCAGGCAGGCTTCTGACAGTTTTTGCAAACATCAAGGAATATGACACCTACCCTTAATATGTTTCTGCTCTGATTATGAATCCCCAACTGCACTGAGTCCATCTTTGCATATGCCAGATGAATCATCTTTCCAACCTGAGCTGTCTGGTATTTCTTTGAGAGGATGAAGAACTTGTTAAAAAATGAAATACAGAGTAATGGGTACTTATAATTTAAATGAACCACTGCATGCAAAGTAATTTCTTTAAACTATCTGCCAGGTAAATCTTGAATCACCAGCATGACACATTTGAGATTTTAAAAATTTGAACATATATTATTTAAATACTAGTACCATTAATTGACATTCAACAGAGCACAATTCATTGTTTAAGGGAAAAATCCCAGGATGCCTGTGCAAGAGTAGCTTCCAAAGTCAAGTTATACCTGCAGATGAAGAAGTTACAAAAATAGCATTCTTCTATGTTAAACAGGCTAACCTAATGTTTACATTTATCAAATTTCAAGGAAGAACATTCACACTTTCTATGATGGAGGAAAATATTATCTACCTCATTATTGAGAGACCGTCTACCAGGCAAGCTACAAGAGGCTAAGGAAGGTAAGATATGCAGTTGTCCAGAGAATCAAGATTTTATGTAAATGTGCTGCTTGCAGAAGATGTAGAAGTGCACAGTGTTTGCCTTACTTGGCTTCTTATGAAGTTGGGTCAGTGCTATGTAGCACTCCAAATGTAGTCTAATGGATTTGCAACTGGTAAAAATCTTTAATTTTCACTATATACAGTTAAGATTCTGATGTAAAAGTATTTAGTTTAAGAACACTATGTACTTTTAGGGAAAGGCATATCTGGGTAAGGACATAGAGGAGGATTACTGCTTTGCAATACCTTAAGTACTCTCTTTAGCTCATATAGCATAAACCAAGGAGATTATGACACGTACTTCCAGCATAATAGGGGGATCTACATGGCTGTCATCGTGCATTTACAAATTTCTCCTCGTGTGATTGTTAATTATGTCTCATATTTGGGACACCTTTCCACTACGATAAAATGCTAAAAAAACCAGTTTGCTGGTATCTGGCTTAAGCCAAACATCATTGTTCTAAGAAGCAGTGCTTTCCATACAGACATTATTTCTTTTAAAAGTGTAAGACGTTAAGAGCTATCATTGATTTAGCTCAGACCCATCATCAAGACTAAAACAATAAAGAGGGAAAAAGAAAAATGCTATATGTTCAACACAACACTTTTAGCTCTGTATTTCCCTTTACCAGGCCTAAAGCCAAGTTATGATATGCTATACTATTTCTGTCTTGCCTTCATCACTGGGAAACCAGAGTGGATTTTTAAAGTGCATTAAGTGATAGGACTAGGTCACATGAGGACTGATGCTAAATAGAAGAATACTGAGAATCCTGTTCTTTAACTACAGTTTTGTTACATTTGAACTTACTTTTCCCATGGTGATTTTGAAAGCTTTGACTCACACTAAAAATAATTAGCCTAATAGTAATGCATTTGAAATCAATGAAGTTCAAAGAGCCATACAATTGGTGTAACCAGTATCAACTATTAGAAAAAAATTCTGAAATAATTTGGGTTGCTTTATGTCAAGGGTTAGTAGCTCATTGACTTCAATCAGCTTTGAATGAATCTCTAAAATTCTCTGCCTTACTTGCTTTTGGATTTCTATGAATAGGTCAAAGCAAGATGGTTCTGCTGAAATAAATGGATGTACACTTGCTTCAAGGTAGAATCAGAACTGGGATTACTGAAATTGCATATTTTGCAATGCTACTATAAGAGAGATCAAAATCAGATTCCTATTATGGTCATTCTGGAAAAGCATTTTCCTTTGGTTTGTTTTAGTGAATGTTTTTAAAAAACAGAAGTGCTTTACAGGCAACATTCATATTACCCAAACCAACTGAATTTGCAATTTCTTTTTAATACTACTAAAGGAACACTAATTCAAGTTTTGTGTGCAATGTAATGCCATGAAACAACAATAATCTTATTTTTATAGCCCTACATATGTAGAATAGCTTAGGGTTTCTTCTGTGACATAGTGCCCACATGGCATTATACTTAGTAAATGTAGCTGACAGTCATGATTTATCTTTCTCTTTATGTTTTTAAACACAAGCATTTTTGTTGAATATTAGGCTAATTATTCAGGTTAAGGAAAACCCCTAAATTTTCAATGTATTTCAGCCAATGAGGAGTTGTTTTATCCAGAAGGCCCAATTACAATTCTTAGAAATGTTTTAAATATAATAGGTGGAGTCACCCCAACATAGAACACTTTAATAATGTTTAGATATTTGTATAGCTTACTGCTTTGCTTTGTTTACACTCAATGTCCATCTTTATGGCAACTGTGGTTGCCTTTAAACTAGCCATTTAAAGACCACACTAATTCAATCACTGTGTAAAAAGACCAGCTAAGTCAGTTCAGCTATGACCCTTTGCTAGAATAAGTTATTAAGCTTTATGGGGAAATAATCTCATTATAAATAACCTGCTGCAAAACCAACATTATTAGAAAAAAGAAGACAATCTAGCAAATCAGTAAATGTCAAGTTGGAGGACACTGAGTAGGCAAACCCTTCTATCTTGTCCCAGAATACAGGAAATGTGTTTAGATTTTAAATTTGCTGAAGTAGAATGCACCCCGCAAGAAAATGGGTTGCCAGCTTGTGAAATCTTGACCAGGAAATCAACATACACATAGCTTCTGAACAGTCTTGACTCCCAAAATCTCCTCTGCCAGACTAATACAAGTGTCACCTTACCAGGAAGGTTTTGGGATCTATCTGGAGTATGTCCACTTTCTCTAATATTTTTATCTATGAAGGGCACAAGATTTTGCAGTTTTGACTTGATGATTAGAGTGGCCTGGGGAAGAGAACATAAGCAAATCAGAATGAGCTACTAAGGTCATCTGTCAGGAAGGGGTCATCACGGAAACTGAAATACTAAAGCTGTTAGTGGGCAGTTCAGAGCTTGCTGTCCTTTTGCAAAGGACTGTTAAACTTCATTGTCTTTAGAGATGATTTTACAACAGAGGAATATCACTGATGAGCAGGGAGAGGATGCCAGATGATGAGAGTGGTACCTGATGAAGATGGCATTTCTCCTAGCTCTTTTATTTGACATGTTAGTTCAAACAGAATTACAGGAGTCAATTCTACTCTTTTGTAAGCTCTGTTTGATTGGTACAATTTGTATTTAGCATCTGCCTGTAAAAAGTTAATCCCATGGCTCCTATTATCTAGCCAAGGCATACCACTAAGTTAAAACTGGCTAGGTGGGAAAGGGCATGATTGAGGCTATCAGCAGGAAGCCCTGACAAGTACAAACTAACTATATTTAAACAAAGAAAGCAACGAAAAATGCTTTATATGAGTTTGCATGTATATCTTGCCATTAAACATAATACAAAGTTTGTCACAGAAAGCAAAAAGTGTATGAGCAATGTACCATTGCTTTATTTTGAAGCATGTGCTTCAGGAAAGTTGCTGGGAGACAATAGGAGAATGTCACTGTTGAGAAATGGTTGGCTTTCTTCACAGCTGTGTAATTTCCAAGCTGATAGACTGTCGACACATGGACAGAACAAATATATGCTGTCCTAAAAGCCTGAAAAAGCCTGAAAGCCAGAACTTTTTTTTTTACCATTTAGATTTTTTTTTTCCAGTTGAACATATTCCATCAGCATAGAATCCCCAGAGTGCAAATGTAATTTCCCATAGCTAAAGCAGAGCCCTCATAAAGTCACTTATGTCTATCATTCTTACCCAGGAAACAGTTTCTTTAATGGCATTAATAAAATTGACAATTTAACCATTTCCTCAAGAGACAAGGGATAATATTTTTGAATATAACTTTTACTTGATACATTTTTCTGTTACAGTTTATCATTAAAAAACTAAATGAAACTAACATATTTACCTGCTACATTGAAGAAGTTATACAAGCAGGCCATGGGCTCAAATAGATCTTCAGTATTAGTAAGCTACACATAAATGAGAAAGTATTGCTCTCTTTAAGGTAAGCACCATTATTCTTAGGAACCTGTTGTAATACTCTGAATGCCTCAGCTTTTACTAGTTACAGGTATAAGACTGCAACTGAAACCAGCGTGTTTGATGGGAAGAACATGAAAATGTAAATTTTTAAAAGTTACATAATAGCAAATTACAACAGAAAAAGCACTGAAGGCCTTGAGACAATTTTAAAGTGTTCCTCCTCAACATATTTATGTATATAACAGCAATTCCCGCTATCAGTAAAAACACAAGCAGAGCCTCAGATGTTACAACTTGAGAGACCGTGACTGAAATGATATATTGGACAGATGCCACTCTCTGCTACTGCACATCTGTGGATATCAGCATTTCCACTACAAACAACTCCACTGGCCCTATTTCTAATTAAACTTTTAGTAAGAGAAAGTTATGGATATACAGTGAAAACAGGAAGTGGTCCACTGTACATAATTTTCCACATAGCTTGTTCACACATTGCATATAATTTTGATAATCTAGAAAATGTTTTTTTTTTATTTTTTGTTCCAAGCTAATTTATAATACATAAATTACACTAATAGTTTATGTATTGCTATATCATAATTTTATATCCACTAGGTTGGTGACCTAATATTTCAGTACTCCTTAAGCAGGCACAAAAAACATATAGCTAATGATGTTTTAAACCTTGTTAATTTAAAGGCATGTTGAACATGCTTAGGGGGGAAATGGCTAATTTACATGTGAGTTGACACCATCAGGGCTAGGATTTTCTAATTAATAGTAAAATAAATATACCAAAAGATAAAGAAGATTCTAAAAATGTGAAATTGTCTACTTTCCATATCCCTTCACTGATGAGAACTGGTCTTGAGATAGAAAAAAAAGTAATTTAAGAAATTCTGTTTCTTTGTGCTTAATAACATTCTCTTTCTTTTTAGAAACAGGCTTTGTGAAAAAAAGATAATTGGTGTATCAGCCAATATACTTTGTTATTCCAAAAAGATTTCCAGTTAGAATTTATGCTTTGTGTTTCCTTATACAGATCTTTTTTCTCTAAGAAGGGCTGAGCTACTGAAGCTGTACTAATAAAGTCCATTGTTTAAATACTCTGCTAAGTGTTTCAGTGTGCCTTTTGATCAAGGAAAGAATTTGGCCAGCCGTCAGTAAGTTAACAAATTAATATGCACAAAGCAACAAATGTAACAGCAGGTACTTGCACTCAGCTGTAATTGTACCTATTGTGATATAATATTTTTGGAATTTTGTGCCATAATTGCAGATGTTGGGGATCTGGCAGGTCAGATCCTCAGTGGAAGAGAAATTAGTATAATGGAATATGGGGAATACTCCTAAAGTAGCTTATTATTTTAGTCCTGTATGCAGCAATCTGGGAAACAACGTTGTTCCAAATGACCATGGTTACTCATGTCATTTAGCAACCTTGCCCTATACAGCTATAACTGTACCTAGGGCTTGGTTCTGCCTTGAGTACCAATTCTCATTTGAAAGATAAAGACAAATTCCTGGGATGCTCACTACTACTTCCTCCATAAACACCCCTCAAGCAAAAGCCCTGAAATATTTCTTCCCAAGCTATGCATTATTTGTATGCTATCAAAGTAAGCTATAGAAAACTGCCTCTCCTTCCTGCCTTGTGTGACTTCTGCTAAAAATAATATAAATTTCCTTTCTCTTATTACAGAAAGGATGGCCAGGTCAAAGGACTGAATAATCCTTTCTCAAATTGAAAAACCACCTTTCTCAGAAGAAACTCTAGGATATATTCTCTTTGTGAAGCAATGTATTTCCAACTTGTCCTTACTATGTAAAAGTTAAAGATGTACAATCTGTTCCTATCACTGCCTTTGGCTAAAACAGGTGAAGGGAGAGCTTGGAGTGGTTTGTGAAAATGGAGGATGATGTAAAATTCGAAGAGGCAGGTCATATGGGACAAAACACAAAAGGTCATATGGGACAAAACACAAAAGGTCATATGGGACAAAACACAAAAGAATAATAGAAGAGAGAAAGGATGACAGGTGATGTACATGAGGGTAACATTTATACTACATTCCTCTTAAAAAGGACTTCATAGTGCTTTTCTAAAAAGTCTCAACAAGCTTATTAGCCAATTGTGGTGTAGTTTGGGAATTAATTAAAAAAAAAAGCCACTTCATTTGCAGCCTTTCAAAGAGAGTTAACATTCATATTGGCAATGTAAGTAATGAAATAAGAAATGAGACACAGCATCAGCACTAGAACAATTCTAATTCTGATTCATTGTTCATTCTTCAGAAAGGATTATTTCATTTTATCCCACTGTGATGCTCACCATTTTACTTCCCTGAAAATGGAGGTGCAAAGTTCTAAATATCACCCATCAGAGATAAAGCAATTAGCATCTCCTACACAGAACTCTATTAATCTCATGGCTACAATATTCAAACCCAAAGCAATTTACTAAGATGATGTATCTCTATTTCAATAATAATAATAATGAAGTCTTAACTTTGTAGCCTTCAGACAATTTGTAGAGGTGTGGTTATTATGAAATACACATATTTATGAGGAACACTCAGATTTTATATAGCAAAATGCTCAAGGACATTATTGTCTCATTCTAGGTTGTATTGCTTATAATTCTCACTTTCTTATTAGAAAGACCACCTTCCAGAAGTTTTTTGTGTTATCTAATGCCATAGATAGTAACTGAACATTATCTCCTGTATTCAAAGTAATTATTATGTGAGTTCAATTATTGGCTTAGAAATCAATTATTTAGAAAATCTCTTATTTCAGTTCTTACCTAAAAGGCCTATTTTTTATGGTGTACATGTATTCTGTTTGCACAGCAAAGTGAACTTCCCAAATCCATCTGTCAAATTTGTGTGCTATGCAAATATATTTATGGAAGTAAATGTCTGAAAATTATTATTATAACCAAGACCTAATAGTTACAAATAGATACAAATATTTTTTTAAATGCTTTCTTGCTGTGGTGTGTTGGGGAACAAGTTTTGTTAGGTACTTGTCCTACTTCAACAGTTTACGTAGTATGATCAAGTCAAGAGGGAAAAGAATCGACACCTTTAATGTCATTCACACTGAAGAAATGCAGATGGACTGTGACTGTGGTATTTTGGGATCTTTGAATGAGAGGATAGGTCCTAAACTCAGCTTTTGGTTATGTGACATAATGGTACTTTTTCCATGCAAGTGGTATTACAATTCAGAATCCTACAGGGTGTAGCAGAGAAGACTGTTTCCTCCTTTTTTACTCTTTTATATTTTAGGGCACTTCTTGCTTATCAATATTGGTCTGGAAATATTTTTCCTGAACATGACATAGCTGACATATTCATAAATACTTCTAACCTGATAAAAAAGGAAAAAATCCTAACAAGAATAATTAAGCATTTCCAACAGGATTCAAATAAGTCTGTAAGTCTCCAAACGTGGAAGTTCTCAAGACAGCCCTCATCTGAATTCAGAGGTTGTATGCATTCCAGCCAGACTCTTTCTCTAATTCTGTGAAATCAGATTCACTTTTGAAAGAAATTCCCAGCTCTATGGACCACTGGACTTCAGCTGTTAACTCTGGCTTCAGAGTTTTTCAGAAAGAGAGGCTACAAACCAAATAAATACAAACTTATCCACCGCTAAAGCAGAAAAAGCTGACAAAGAATAAATAAATGAATAGTAAAAGCTCCAGGGTTACAATCCTGAGAGATGTACTGTTCGAACTCCACTGTTATCTAGGAGTTGAAAGATTAAGAGAATATGATAAAACTGTAGGTTTTTAGTATGTTTATAGTTCTTTTCTATGTAAAAAAAACGGCTCAATGCCTGAGGCAAACTCCAACTGTTATTTTGCACAACCCCTCCAGAAAATGTTTCATTGTAAGCTTGCTGGTACAATCTGTCCTTAAGAAGTAATTTTTGAGGCATACGAGTGAACACTGCAGTTCAAATACTATATTCTAGTTGCAATAACACCAGCTTGTATTAGACAGATGGGAGTCACACAAAAATCTGTTACTCATTTTGAAAACTTGCTGTGAGAGGTGACACTGCTGCTGACCCAAACAGAAACTTTAGACCAAGATCATTTTGCAGGCTGCGAAATCAAAATATTGAATCTATATCCAAATGTAAGTTTTATTTTTCTCTTCTTCTTTGGTTGCACTGTATCACTTATTCTTACACATGTTACTACTCTTCATATTCAGAAGTCAAAATGTGATTAAGATCTTTTGCTGATGACCTATATTTTACAGAGTGTCTGAGTGAAGAACCTGCATCCCAATGTCTGAAAGAAAACACCCTAAATACAGCCTTTGTTTCTAGATTAGAGATGTTTACAGGATGAGCATAACCTAGGTGGGGTGTATTTTTGAAGTTTAATTCTTTGTAAGGCTTTTTGTTACTATAAATCAATTATGACAGTTCTGGCTGCTGATGGTGATGCTGATGCCTAGATTTTTATGCTGCAGATTAACACAGCCAATCCATATCAGGGCTCAATATTAATTGAAGCAGAACTGCATGAAGGAAATCTGCTGTGTGTACGTTTATTATTTACTTGTGGCAAATGTTCTCAAGATCCTATTTCTATCATGTGGCAAGTGAGCGGGGAGCAACTCAGAAAGCACCAGAGTTTTGACAATAATGGAATTTCCACTTTTCTGAAGGAACTGTAATTTTAAAACTGTTTTCATGCCCATCAGGAAGCAAATCCTATCACTGAAAATTCCCCATGAAAGGAGATTCCAACTATAACAAACCAAAATACTGCCTCAGGTCAGATACCAACGGATTTTATTTTGACAAAAATCATTTGGTTGCATCTGCACTTTAGTGCAGAATACAACATAGAAAGATATTTGAATCAAAGACCTCATTTGAAAGGAAAAAGTAAACTATTTTGTTAGAAAATAGTAAACTGGGCAAGTCAGAAAGTGCTTCACCAGAACACGCCTCTATTATAACCAGAATAAAAATTAAACAAAATTAAAAATCTTTCAAAGCATTTAAGTATGACAAAAATAGTACTTTTCAATACAATTTTTCTAAAATTTTCTAATTTTTTCTAATTCTTCCTGATATACCACCTCTAGAAATCAGAGACAAAAGTCCTTTTAGGCATAGCTTGCAGATGAGGGTACTGTACTGCCATTTGGCTGCCTCCTAAATGCCTTCCAACACAACCATGGATAAGATCACAAGAGACAGGAGAGATGATTAGTCAGCCTTGAAGAAAGGTAACGGACTCAAAAGTCTTCCAACCACTTCCTGCTGTTAAGCCTTAACTGCTGCTGATGCCTCCCAACAGTATAGTGCATTTCAGTGCTCCTGAATGTGTTCCAAGGAACAATCCCATTACTACCTTCTTCTGCGTGATAGTGTGAGATGTTTCCTTTCACCTAACTTTATTTGGCTTACCAGGAATAAAAGATCCCTGTATTCTCTTGAGTAACATATTGACATGAATATTCTTAGAAATATCAGTGATTTTGTTATTATATGTGCAATTACCTGAGCTCAACTACTGCTTGATAGATTACTTGAGTACAGAATCACAGCAAGTTAGGGGATGGAAGGGACCTCTGAAGATCATTGACTCCAACGCCCCAGACAGAGCAGGATCAGAACTTGGGCAGATCACACAGAACTGCATCCGGACAGGTTCTGAAAGTCTCCAGAGAAAGAGAGTCCACAATCTCTCTGGGGAGTCTATTCCAATGCTCCACAACTCTTATGTTGAGGTGGAATTTCCTGTTCTCGAATTTGAATCCATTGCCCCTCGTCCTATCAGAAGGGACGAGTGGAAAGAGGTTGTCCCTGCCTTCTTGCTGCCCAACCCTCATCTATTTATAGATATTAATTAGACGCCTTCTCAGTCTTCTCCTCTCCAGACTAAAGAGCCCCAGGTGTATCAGCCTTTCCTCATAAGGCATGTGTTCCAGCCCCTTAATCATCCCCGTGGCCTTCCATTGGACTCCCTCAAGTAGATCTCTGTCCCTCTTGAACTGGGGAGCCCAGATCTGGATGCAATACTGCAAGTGAGGTCTCACTAGGGCAGAGTAGAGAGGGAGAAGAACCTCCCTTTATCTGCTGGACACACTCTTCTTAATACACCCCAGGATACCACTGGCTTTCTTGGCCACAAGGGCACATTGTTGTACCATGGATAACTTGTGTGTCAGGACTCCAAGGTCCTTCTCCATGGAGATACAATATTAGTACTTCAAACTCTTGTACCTCAATACAAAAATATACTAGCAGCCTTTTATTTTGTCTTTCTATCCCTTGAAAAATGAACCCTTTCTTCTTAATGCAAGTAAATAATTTTGAAAAGGAATATATTACCATTTAGCAGGTCAGATTTTAATACAATCTCCTATGTAAACTGGGAAGTGATCCAAAGAGCTCCATGAGTTTACACAAGTAATCTGCTCATACGTTTGCATTCCTAATTAGTGCACAGGAACAAAATGCTGAGATACCTACAAGTGAGTAACAGCCGTTTATTTGTACAAGGGTACTGTACTACTAGATCTATGTTTAACAGACTTCTGCAAACAGAAGTCAAGGAAGTGTATGCTCAAAGACCATAGAGTTCATCAATCTACTTAATATTCTTTACATCTAACAGCCACACTGGAACTGTTTCTGTCTTATTTTAAGAATAATCTCTCATTGACCTTAGATTTGTGAAAACTGGTAGAATTAGGTACAGTATGTCAAACAGGAACACCTGTTTAGTAACATAAACATATTTAAATATCAACCTTTCCCTCTGGTTTTTCTAGAGGTAATTACTGATTAGAAACAGAAATTTCAAACCGTGACCTTCCATGACAGGAGCTAACATGTAGTGCCATTAAATTCTGCTATTGAATCATCTCATTAAGTAAAAAGGGCACTTTTCAAAACTATTTTTTTTAATTTTCCCAAATCACCGTGACTTGCACTGTTGTAAAGAAATCTTGAAAGCAAGATTTCTGGTCTCTAGCCATGCTTACACAAAGCACTACAGTCAACACATATTACAAATAGATATAAAACACAGCAAAGACATCTGTCATAATGAAAATATTTTTTCTTTTAGAGTTGTTTTGAATAAGCAGTGGGTAGTTTTGTGCCACAGTTATCTCCACTGAGTTGAAAAGCTATTGTTCAATATATAGGTAAGACTGTTAGTCTGAATGGCATCTGATAAAAGGATTTTTTTGCTGAACAATTATTATAGCAAACATACACCCAAGTATCACAGTTGTTCAATCTTAGATTTTCTAATAAAATTTTTTGTTGGTGTTACAAGTTCAAGGTTGGAGCAAGTGCAGATGCATGGCAATTACCTATTTGGGGATTTTTCTGAACCATAATCTCATCTCAACAGATTATCAAATGATCTAAGTGATAGAAGAATGAACTGGGCTTTAAAGTTTTATGAAAAAGCAGTTATATTGTAGGATCAGACTTTTTAATAGACTGCAGGCATTAAACAGACCTTGTATTAGGCTTTGAAATTAATGGGTCACTGTATAACATTCCAGTCTTCACAGATTGATAAGATTAATGCTTGCTTATATAGCAAATTCAATGCCTCATTTAATTTCCTATGAATGTTTAAAGTTAAATTACTTTTGGATTAAGTCTAAACTCATTACTCATTTTAATATCTGAAAGAATTTTCATTTTTCTTTCATTTTATTTAATCAAGTGCATCATCATTAAGTAAAAGCTATGAACTTAGATAGCTGAGAAATAAGAAAGTTTATTAATTTAGCTTTTAAAAGATCTATTTGTTAAACTTTAATTCAGTGACCATTTTATGTTTAATAAGAAGTTAGGGAAAATAGTTACAGACTTATTCTACTTTCCTGTAATAATACTACAGAGAGAGTAAGATTTCGGGCAATACGTTTGCAGTGTATTAATCCCTCTGAGAATTTGCAAGCTGAATTTTGTTGTTAAACGCAGTCTTGTATTCACATCTCTTTTGAGTTTTGAAAGACTGATCCTCCTTCATTGTAAATGAGCAATACTTTTGCTAAAACTTGGCTCACAATACGTAGAAACTAATTTATTTCAGTGAATATACGTCGATTTACATCACATAAGACTGAGTTTGCACTTCCCTCTGATGTGTTGGAGTACACTGGGCTGATGAGAGATGTTTCCTTAACATTGTATTAAACTTCAGAAACCTGAGTGCAAGCAAAAACTACAGTACACTTTCAAATGGAAGATGACACATTAACTTAGTAATCAAAAGAAGCCATACATCAGTTTCTGCTGCCATTCCATGCAGAGTGCACTCTATTACCATATGCATTCCCTTTCATCACAGAATTAGACACTATGCACTAATTACAAATTCCAGACTAAGTATCTCTTTAAAAACACTCACACATCCTCTTATTATGTAAACCGTAACACATTTGCTGAGAAGCATGTCTGAGGGACCACAAAACTCCTCTCTGGGATTTACCTGGGACTGTCAGAGTTTAAGAGTGTTAGCTAATGAATTATTCAAAATGAATTAGCAGTTTGGAAGAGTCCTTCACCTGTCTGACACAACTTCATTTTCCTTAGATAAGGTCTCTCAGAAGAGTCAGGCACTGGCAAACAACTTTGTTTTCCCTTTTTAGTGTGCGTGCAATGATTTGCACTACAGACAATGAAAAATGTATTTCCTTGCATCTTAATAATAATAATAATTTTACCTAGCTGCAATGGGATTTAACGATGGACCTCTGAATGCTTTGTAGCTGAAGCACAATTACCACCATCACAGATGATAACCTGACCACGTTCAAAACCCAGGACAGAAACAAAGCACAGGACAAACCCAAGTCTGCTGTGTCCAGCTGAGTGCTCTGTTCTTTAGTGCTCTGCTCTTTTCTTGCTCATTTTCTCCAAAAGGAAGCACAGCTTTCCATAAAGATGGGAGATAACAGTTTGTTACTTTTTCCTGTTCATTGTATATAAAAAGCATTTTTTAATGAGAGGATGTATTATACTTGTATTTGTCAGTTCTTTTCCCTGAATAACGTCTTATTCAGGAACTGAAGAACAATTTGTCTGTCGTAAGACTACTGTCTTTTATTTATTTATGGATTTATTTAAATTAACAAGAAAAACACTACTTTTCATTGTATTTGACTCTGCATAGGGTCTAATGCCAGTATTTCAGTTTGTAAATGGTGTGAATCTCTGTTCAAAGACACATATACACACCCACAAAGAATTGTACCATCACGTCTTAGCTCATGATTTACTGTAAATTGTTAAGCACATCTAAATAAAAATACTTTCTCATAATGCTTTTTACAATGTTTGTATTAATTTTAATCATGCAGTAACCGAATAAATTAAAATCAGGTCTATGTCCTCTCGCAATTCCTGGAGCTTCTAGTAACCTGTTGCTAAAGTGAACATTTCAAACTAGATAATGACTTTGACTCCATGCTGAGTCAGGGACAAATAAAATTAAGATTTCCCCCCCCCCCTCAAATGTCAACCATGTGGAACATAGGTATGCAAGATCAGTGAGTTTTATAGTGTGATACTCCTCCTGCACACCCTGAGAAGCCACAGGAGTTATTGCTGTGCTATCTCTTCCATCTTACATGATGGACAGTCAAACTGACCTGCCATCAGTAGTGTAATTTGTTGCTGCCTTTGGTTTACGGCAAATTACTACTGCCCTGAAGCAACAGAGAAGTGAGGAAGGAGGGAATATGTCTCTGAGGTACATTTCCTTTGAGGCTATTCCAGGGGGGATAGCAGCTTATCCCGTTTTGATTAACAACTATCTTTGAAAATAAAGCTGCTCAAGAATGCCAGGAGATTTGATACAGCCCCTCGATCACTCACAACTCTCAGGGGATCCTGCCACAGTACATCCAGTCCTCTTGATCCCCCTTCTCCTCCAGGGAAGGCCAGCCACAGCTGGTGTTAAAGCAGACAATAAGATGGGAAAAGAATATGGACTATGGGCTGGAGGTAGCAATGATGAAAACAGTAATGCATCATGGCATCAGTAGTGACATGGAGGCTGAAAGAGCAGCAATATTGGAGAGATCAAAGCAGTGGGGAACTATTCTTTGTACTATTAATATGTCCCACATTTTTCAAGTGGAGAAGAAAGGTAAAAGCAAAGTGTATATTGTTTTCCCTCAGGCCATCACCATTAGAGGCACTTGATAAGCTTAGCGAACTCCTACAGAGCGGCAGCACACCACTGGAGTATAGAATATAACACATACTATCTAAAAAGTTAACATGACAGGTACAAGGCAAGGCAAGTATTCAATCTGGGCTATCAAGAAAAGAAAGAAAAACAAGAAAAAAATCATTTGTGACAGTTGACCAAGGAAGTGACTCTGCTGTATCTAGAAGCATAGCCCTGAGCCAAGAGAGTGTCTGTGTAGCATGCCTATATGGAGGTATGGGAGATAGTGCTTAGCAGGAGCAGCCTTGGGTAACAGAGGTGTTCCCAAGATTTCTGTCATGTTTTTACTTTCCTTCCTCCTTATTTTTGATGAATAACTCTTAAGGCATTTGTCTTTTAATTCTAGCCAGACCTAAAAGAAACTGCGTTATTCTTCCTACTTTACTGGGCTCCACTGTTACTAGAGACCCTTAAGGTCAGCATCAGGTACGTACAAAATACCAAACTTTGCCTATTCCCTGCTTGTAATTAAGCAAGTAGCATATTTATTCGTGTTGGGTTAGGCTGTATGTCTTTTTAACCCATGCAGAAAAGGGAGTTTTCTTTTCTGTACAGGGAATCAACAGATTTTTTTTTTTTAAAGTAATTTGCAATAATGAATTAAGAGGGAACACGGATATCTAGAAATGGTATTGGGCAAAGACTCACTTGGTTTGTTTTACTCATATAGCCCTTACTTCCCTTACTGTCTTTCCATATTTTCTGTATTTCTGTCTCTGTCTCATCTAACTACACTGCAAGCATTTTGGAGCTGGAACGGTCTCCTCCATAACTCAGCAGGGGCTCTAGGAGAAGGGAGGGTTTGAGTAACATCATAGCACAAATAATAATTTTAGAAGCAGGATTTCTGAGCAAAGTAATTGCCAAAGAAGACAGTGGATACTGTAACATCAATGCACTGCCTGCTGACTGAGATTGAATATAAATATATCCTTAGATTATAGGCAAATGAATTGGTTTAGTGTATTTCCAACAAAATAACCTTCTATGGAAAAATATCAGTGAAATAGAGCTTTACTTATTTTTATTTCTTACTAAAATCTCTTATTAAACATTGCTTATTAAATTTTCTTATTAAAAACTTCACCTTGTTTATCAAAATTGAATATTTATTTCCATATTGAAATTTAAAGTATTATGTATTATTATTCACATGATTTCATGATCTGTCAGCAGTATATGTATCATATGTATTATCGAAACCAGCTTCTTCTCTATTATACTGATAAAGAAATCAGCAGTCTCCACTGATGCTTTTGTTCTCAGCAAATTCTCCCATACACTGTGACTTCTTTAACCAGACTGTGACATCAAAATAAAATGGAAAAAAAAAAAAAAAAAGACAGAAAAAAGGACAATTTTTAACCTAAACTTTTGAGTTTGAGATGCACATTACTTTTTGAAGCTGCTATTTAGAATTTTCCTTTTGTAAGAAAGTTATTTGTTCCATTTCTGAACAAAACTGAACTTCAACATGTCCATATTTCCCAAACAAAAATTCTATATTCTCTTCAGCTCTGTTTAAAAATTCAGCACTGCTCTCATTGCTCAGAATAGTGCTATTTAAAATTGTGCTATTTGTGGAATATTTGACAATTATTAACAAAATATCATTTCAGCCTAGCTTACAACTTCAGTTCAAATTCTACTTGATAGTGTTTATGTGCTAGCTGAAGTGCTTTTCATGTGTTACAATGACATCTTCAGATGTCTTGCACTATCTTACAGTTTTCAAATGAGGCAGCTCAAACAGGACTCTTTTTAGTGGCAATTTTATCTGAAGAAAAAGGTTTAGAAGGAAATGGAAGGGGGAAGAGCAAGAAAAATAAATGAGGCAATACATTTCCAGGTAGGTTGAATGTCAGATTAGAATTCAAAGTAGTAATAATGGTAGGCAACTGTTGTCAGATTCCAAAGACTACAAAATGATGGGTCTGATATTATAGATGCTATAGAAGCTGCCATATTTAGTCATGTGAAAAGCTGAGTGGGGCAGATTCTCAGTGTATGTAAAACTTTAAAAGTCATACAAGATGTCAAATAGAATTTGACAATAAATATCTGATGAAGAATTTACTCATGTTATATTACTTATATTGATATATTATATATGCAATAGGTAACATATATACACAAACATATCTAGTATGTTCAATTACTTCTGTGACCTTCCCATAGTGTTAAAAGATGGTCCTATCCTTATACAATCAAAAATCTTTATTTTTTTCAACTAAGTGGTATATTTTTGATATATCCCTAGGGAAAATAAAATCCAGACCGTACATTTGTCTCAAACTATGCATGCATCTGTGCCTGTCTTAATGATACAAAGAGACGCACCCTGCTGTACAAAATACTTGCTCCAGTTATTAAATGTTCTCTACTTGTCTTTTGGCAGTCAGAGAGGTTCTGGTATTGCAGGATCATCCCTTGAGTAGTGGCATGAAAAGACATTACATAACAAATTGCCAGATTGGTGGTGGAACAACACAGATTTCACATTTACCTTCCTTGCCATAATGCTTTGAATTTTAGGAACAAATACACACATTTCCCTGTTGGTCTATAGTAAAATAGAGCAAAAAAAAATTTTTTTTTTCTTTACTTCCCTTGTGCATTATGGAGTATTAAGCACATTTTTAAATAGAGCTTTGTAGTCAGCAAGATGCAGCTCAACTCCATGCAAGACAAACTGAAACTCCATTTATAAAAGTTCATCTAAAAATGCCAAGGGAGTAAACTTAACAGAGATGACATCAAGTTGTCACTCATTCTTTGTACATGCACCTGTGATTAAGAAAAGTGTTTTCTTTAATATAACTTGGTATTTGAAGAAAATATGAAAGGATGAAGTCCCATCCCTTCATCATTTCTATTATGCCTTAGGGGTACAAAGTTATCTAAGATATTTTGATTTATGCCTATTAGTGAAGCTGTACATGCAGATAATCAAAAGGATCACTATAAAATTCCTATAAAATGATCAATAACACAGTTATGGAAACCTATTATGTATAATTAATTTACAGCTATAAATGACATAAACCAGAGATATTTTTATGATAAATACCATTTGATATACCAGAATTTTTAAAGAGTTCATCCCATCCACCCTCCTTCTAAAGACAGGTCCTAAACTACAGGACATGAAAAATTATTCCACATTATTCCACCCCGTATATATCATATCCAGCATAAAGCTGAGGAACATAGTTGTACAGCTTTGATTTTATTGTTACTTTTTTCACTAAAGCTGGTTTATTTTTCTTTTCCAATTCAGAAGCCTCTCTCCCTTATTCTTCCTTTTTCTCTCTTTTTTTTTCTCCCTTTTTCTTCCCCTTTGGGAAGAGAGAGGGGTTAATGGAGAGCATTTGTCATTCATCTAGGGATCGTCCCAGCTGTAACACTTGACAATGTACCTTTTGCCTTTATTTCAATCATATATACGCTTTGCAAATCAAGATGTAATACAGATGCATAGAAAGGCAAAACAGAGACACACTGCCATGGGTATCTAGGAGACCTCAATCCACAATTTACAAAACTCAGTGAGCTTTTGTATGCAAGCAAACAGCTTTGGATGGGAATGAAGCAGGAAAAGAAAGCATGTTGCAATAAATTTCTCATATTCAGTGTGCAGAAGTTATATGCAGCAGAAGATACATCTAACCATATGCAATGAGCTCAATGGCAAACATTAGGGGTCAGAAGTATACCTAAATGTGCACATTAACCAGGAACAGAACAAAACCAGTTACAATATCTTGAATGCGTGTGTCCACAATTATTACGTTATCTTTACAGTTGTAATAAAAGGTAAACATACTGTGGATACTCTAAGCAAAAAAAAAAAGATGGGATTAACACCTTGTTTCAATTTGTTACAGGAGCAAAGATGGTGGAAATCATTTCCACATGGAGAAAAAACTAGTTAACTAGTGTCATGAGGGCATGGAGCAAACATGAGAACTGCAATTACATTTGACCTATGCTTAGTCTATAGTCTGTTGTACTGTCTGGATGACGTAAGCACCACATCCCTCAGATCTAGGTGTAGGAACTTGCAGAAAAATATAATCCTAAAACTGCTAAATCCTATTACTTCATAGGTAGTTCACTGTAAGTACACATAAAACTTGTATAATCCTTCCTCCTTTGGACCTTCTTACTTCTCAAAGACTATGAAAAGCTTATTGAAGGACAGGCTGTAGTGCATTAAGTCAGATGCCTGTCATGACTGTACGTATCACTTCCAATACCACATCATCCCAGCAGCCAGTATTCTTCTGTTAGCTCTCATTTCATTCTTTAGGTTGCAACTTTCCTGGTCATAAAACCATTTTTTTTTTTCTTTGCATGAGTAGGAGAAGAGAATTGATGAAAAACAACTGTACAAATGACGTCTTAAGGGATGACCATGCATAGTTAACTAGACCTGTCAGATCAGTGACAGAAGTATATCTAATGGAAGGGAGGGGGTGGGGGGAATGGTAGTCATACACAGGTTTGGAGGGCAAAAAGTGACCTGAGAGAGGCAGTCCATAGCCAGCTTGGAGCAAAGAAAGGTTTGCTATGTGGGCAGGCATTTGGTAACCATCTGAAACAAGCTACGCCACTTGGGTCCCAATTTAGCAAGGGCTTTTGGTGAACACCCAAGTGTAATTATTCTGACTTCAGTAAAAATGTTCTTCTTTTCAAGAGTAGACATTGACTTAATTTCCTGAATGGGTTGAGTCCTGCAGAGCTAAACATACAGATATGAGAAATGTTAGTTCAGGTAGGGGATTATGCCATTTTGAGACAGACGTTCATAAGCCACTGAATGCATCAAAATCAATGGCATTAAAAAAGTTTTGAATTTGGCCCTGTTTCTACATTTATACATCCTGCTGCATTGTCTTTTCCCTTCCTTCATTTTTGCATTCTACTGCATCACTTCACTACAAACTGATGAGACAGAGCCTCCTCAGGGAGCAGCTAGAGATTTGAAATTCACATCACTTTTACCCTTAAGCCTGTCAGATGATCAGATAGCAGGGAAAGTGCTAATAGCTTATGCTCTGGTGAAATATGTTTTTCTGTACATGACTACCTTTGTATTTTGTTCCCCTTATCCCTGATTGTCAGCATTTTAATTAAAAGCAGAGCTGTGAGAACATGGGAAAACCTGTCTGCAGAATAAGGCTGACTTTGATTTAAGTTAGTGTACTAAGTTTGTAAATTTGGAACCCAGTTTTCTGTTGCTATCAGCTGTTTGGAGTGGTAGAATGGAGCTCGATTCTGAGCAATTCAGCTTGCTTTCTGAGGCACTTCTATCCCCCACACAGGGCAGAGGGAGTGGAGATAGCAAGTAACCCTTGATGAAATTTTTCAAAGGTGGTTTAAGCTGCTATTGCCTCTCTGATTACAAGTTTGTGTCCCTAGTACAACACTGGGAGACATGGGATGTCCACTGGGCTGCAGCTGCTACTCAGCTCCTCCATGGCTAGTTTACTCATGCTTAAAGGCTCAGTCTCATCTGCTTTATGGCTAGATTTAAGAGCTTAATATCTACAGCTTTTGCCTTCTAGGGACTACTGACCTTGCAGATAACCCAAGAGGTAAACTTGCCTAATTTCTCAGCTGCTTTAGTTCACAGACTTCCATATTTTAGTGTAAATTAATGCAGTGTTTGGAACTTTTTTGTTCATGCAGCAACTTCCAAAGCAAACTCAGGAAGGTCAGGTGCAGATAGCAACCTCTCATAAGCACAACTTGAATCTCTGCAGCTTGTAAGACCCCTCTCCTCAAGGAAAATGGCATGCTCACATGTGGAGATACACTCCTCTCTACTGCAGGGAAAAAATGCTGCAGAAGGATGGGAAAGACAACAAAGGTCAGTAACCTTTGAATTTGCCACCATAACTTCTGTGGTACCTTACATCAGGCTTCATTACATAAAAATCCTCAGTAATCTAATTTATCAACAACGGCTCTGGCTTTGACATGATTGGTACAGAAATGTACCAATTGTAATGATTGGACAGAAAAAACTACAAGATGAAAGGAAGTAAAACAGTATGATAAAGATGAAAGATGATCTAGCAAAAATACCATGAGAAAAGAACTGAGCAATGAATTAACAGCATGAAGAAACAACAAAATATGATGTGATGGAAAAAAATTAGCCTGATATGTTTAATGATGTTGCTGCATAGGAAGAAGTGTTATGATGATATATTGGAGCAACAGAAGACAATGTTGGATTACACAGAATATAACACATAAAAGGACAAAGCAGAAAAATGCTGCCATAGACTGGAAAGAAGACAAAGCTTTCTGATATTTATATTTTAATGATCTCATCCTAATTGTGTCAAGTTAGAGTGAATAGCAGTGTTCATATGGACGCTTGTTAACTTAATTTAAGATATTGATATTAATAGCCTAAAGGTACTGGCAGCAATAGCCAGCAGAAGTTCTCTACAAGGACTAAAGCCCTACTCCCTGTCCTGTATGGTGGCATGACTCATGCATGACTGGGATTGGGATTATGAACAAGAGCAACACTTGACCCCCATCTCTGTGAGCAACGACAAGATGTAGATGTGTTTTATTTCACTGTAATGTACTGTTGGGTCCCTAATAATACAGTCCAGTATCTCTACTGTGTTTATGTATTTCCCTATTTAAACCAAGGTAAAAATCACTGAAGTTTATTCAAATTTCAGTTTCAGATTGTCTGTGTGATTTTAGGATGCTGTGCTGTCTCTGGCAGGAAAGTAGGCTACTGATATTCTTGGTTCATCTTTGCTCACAGAGGTAAAATTAGAGGCCTTGAGACTCCTGCTGGTAGAACAAGCTCTCAATTTCTCACTGTTGAAATTCAATCTGATTTCTATCTTTTCCACTAAAAAGCTGTCAACAGAAAATAAGCAATTCCCATCAGAGAGTTATATTAGCTTCTGGGGTATATACATTCAGCTGGTAGATGAAGAAAAAACAAGGTTTTTTATTATTATTTTAATTTGTATTTTTTATGAAACTAAGCAAAAAAATATTAAAGCAGGGCATTACTATAACTCACTCAAAAAGAAAATAATCAAAAAGAGAAAGGATGATTCACTGTTAGATCACTTGTAACTTGCCTTCTTACTATGGCCCTGGGTCTGATTTTCTCCTTGCTCTGGTGTAACTCTGTCAAACTGGTTATCCTTCATATACTGTGGTGGAAGCAGGAACACAGCACTTATTTACAGTTAACTTATAGCTGAAATCAGAAGCTTTTTTTTTCAGTATAGGATAATATGAGATCTATCAGTAAACAGGACTATCTTGATATGACAACAATACGACTCCATTTTTTTGTTTGTGGACAGCAGTTTTCAAAACACAAAGAATGTATAAAGCAGATTTCAGATATGTTTTAGCATTTGCAAGTCACACTTTGACAACTGATTTTGCTTTATTTATAAAGAAATATAAAAAAATAACATTCTTTAAATTACTTAAAATCTAAAGAAAACGTGTGGATTATTTCACTGCACTTTTTACATTACACGATTTCTCAAGGGAATTTAAAAAATGGACAATTTGTAGTTTGAAGTTAAATCCACACTTCCTGAGAAATATTCGCCTTTCTCAGACCTTTGAGAATAATATCTGAAGTGCCTATTTTTCTAAGATATTTAAGCTGTAAGGTTGTTCAGATTAGGATGCTATGGTCATTTGAGATTCCATCTTTCTTTGTTACACAAGTTTATTTATATCCTTTTTCTCCTCTTGAGCACTACTACTGGAGCTGCACAAACAAGTACTTGAGAGACTTCTTTTGTTCTCTGTCAAGACATCTCTGCTAAATGCTGGCTTGCTTAAAGTAGCCTGGTCTCCAAATTATGATCCAGTTTAGCTTTCTTTCTCTTGGCCAAATAAGTTACTATACCTCTATCCACCCTGTTCTTCTTCTGGAGATGACTTCCCTCAGAGCAATAGCGGCAAAGTGAGTGGTGTGTCTGCTCTTCTAAAATTGCTGTTCACAACCTGGTCTACTAACATAAACTGAAACTGATGGTCAATATGGCCAGCTGCAAACTGTACGAGCTGAGCCTTTACTCCAGCTCACATTCTGCTGGCTTTGCCATGGGGTTCATAGCCTCATTCAGGGACAGAGCCCAGGGACAGGCTTAGCCATTGCCTCTGAAGCCAAAAGGAACTATGAAACTTAGCCCTGATCTTTAAGAGTTGCCTCTTTATTGTTTTCTCACAGATCTTTGTTCTTGCTCATTTTTTGTTCACCTTGGATTCTTGATAAGAAGTTTAGTCCCAGGTCTTCTTTCCATAGCTTTCACTGCTCGGGATTACCTAGATAGCCTAATTAACTTAAATTTCATTGTTTTTGTTTGCAATATAAGAGAGGAGTGAAAGAAAATGGTAGTGTTCCAGATAGATAGAAAAGTCCAGATAGGTAGCTGCAGTGGAGACCATGAAATCCTAAAGAGAACATGCAACAAGAATCCCAACATGCTACAAGAATCCCAATGTGCTACAGAGTATTTCCCTTTACAGGCACCAGATGACACTATCAACTCTTAGAGCAGCCTATACATACTAAAAATTATAAAACCAAACAAAAATACCCCAAAAGGCATGTAAATGACTAAATTAAATAAATGGAAAAAATAGAGAAAATCATCAAAACACAACACTTTACTTGATGAGAGGATGAGAAAAAGGCACATGACAAACTTGTTGATTATTCACGATAGCTTCCTTAATGGAAGTTACTTTGATGCTTTAGTGCAGAACATTGTCTAAGGGGAAACATGGAAAAGAATAGAGAGCAAGTAAAGATCTGAGTATTAAACTCAGTGCCTTCTCCCATGGGCTACATTTGAGGCTTGTAATGCACTGGGGATATTTACTGTGCAGCATTTAATGGCATTTAAAATCGTGCTTTCTCCTCATGGTGTGTTGAGAAAGTGCCCACTGTATAATCAAAAAACCTGTAGGAGAAATAGATTTATCCACAGCTGCTAATGGCTCTCCTTTGCTTTCCCTCAGATCCTTTATTCATTCAAATAAATAATTTTCAAGTAGAAAACAATATATCAGACTGGAAAGACATACAAGGAAGCTTCTTCCCAGGAGGAATTAAATGACCACAAATCTCCTAACTTTCAGGAAAAAAATGTAAATCTCAGTATTTTATCTTTGCTTTTTTATAAGTAGAACATCCAAAAAATAAGAGCTGAGGACATGAACAGAAGTCCTTGACATTTATTTCACAAATGTTTAAGACCTTTCCTGATGAACAGGTAATAATTACAAAACCAAATAAATTTAAATACTATAGTATTTCAGAATATAGTTAATTTCAGGAGACAACAACACAGAAAAGTTTAAGTAAATCATGTAGTTCAGAGTTCCACTGTTTTTCAAGATAAGAGGTCCTGGGTTAAGATTCCAGACAAGAATATAGGATATCTGAATTTAGGTCTGTGTTCTGTCTCGGAATGTGTGTGTGTCTTCAAGCAAGTCCCTTTGAACCAGATTTCAAAGATGCTTCCACACTAAAGGAAGTAAATGGAGATACGAATACTTTACGTAGGAAATGGACATCTTCATACCTTTGAAAATCCCACATGGCACCACAGCAGCCATTTGACTCTAAGTTTCCAACAGTCTACAAAAAAGTCCAGCCCTTAATTCCTCTTCATCTTAATGAATTAGGAAGAGCATCATTCCCCCAAAGTTTCTAGCAAACAAATTCAATGCTTTCATTTTACAC
>JANHFX010005767.1:24152-173291 GCA_027560015.1 Chloroceryle amazona | reverse complement strand
CTTAGTTTCCAACCAGCTAACAAACAGTCCCGCCCTTTATTCCCCTTCCTCTTAATGAATTAGGAAAAGCACAATTTCCCCCCCCCCCCCCCCCCCCCTCCATCTTGTCTATTTAATTTGCATCTTAAAGCAGGGATTCTCTTACTGAATGCAGACATGTCCTCTAGCATTCTTCATAAACAGTGGTGAATAATCACCTGCATGCCTAGGGCTATAGTCAAAGTATTTAAACATCCTGGGGCTGCAATACAAAACCAGAAGTTTCATGGGAAGAGAATAAGCTATGTAGAAGGAAAACTCCAGTTTGTATTCTCATAGAAAGAAAGCACTTTGGTTCCTGATGCCACCAGAAAGCTAAAGCACAAAAAGGAATTTGAGTGTATGCCTTTGTGTGTATAAGGATGGAGTGATGGAAGGGGAGAGGAATCAGTTATTTTCACGCTTCAGAAGAAAACTGATTCAGTTTTGCACTAAAATCAAAGTATACTGAGGAAAAATCCTGCAGAATATTCATGCAAGGATGATAACAACAGGGATTAAGTGTCCCTGCTAACACATGGCTTTCTTTTTCTATCAGACCATTGTGTATAACTGTGATGGGTCAACATCGCAGGCAGAAGGGAGGGCAGTGAAGCCTTCTAGCCAGCCTAGATAATGTGACCCAGAGAGCTGTGATGGACTGGCTGATGACAGTGATGGCAGGGGAGAGAAACTCCCCCTGGCACTGACCAGCAGTCCACTCCCACACACAATGCAGCAGAGGAATGCATAGTCATGCAACCAACAAGCTTCTGAGTGTGTCAGAGCTGTAAGAAAACCAGAAGAAAGAAAGAAAGAAAGAAAAGTCCGGAACTCGTAAGACTCTGTAAGAGTCCATAAGAAAAATCAGAACCTGAAGAAAATGTTCTTAGCCTGATAGGCCTGAATACGCACAGAAAAGAGTATAGACAATAAGATGTTGCAGTAGACAAACATAAAAATATGAACAAAACCTCAGAAATCAAAGAAAAAGGAGGCTCTAAATCTTGCCCTAGAACAAAGCATTAGCAGTAGGCAATTTTAAACAGCTGCACTTATAAATATCCTGTTCAGTTCTAGACTTCTGAAAAGCAAGACTTTCCCTCCCCCATGACACAAAGCAACACACTGAATATTTTCTTCTGTGATTTTTTTTTTACTTGCTTGCTGCAGCTGATCTCAATCCTTTATAGTCTTACAAAGCCCAGTAATAAGAATCCCATAATCCCGCTGTATTTCACACATGCTGGGATTGCCATTTTCTTATTACATTGTCTAGCCAGCCAAAGATCCACAGTAAATTTCTTTACTTTTGAATATAGATAGCTCTCTACTTTAAACCCTCCAGAGATTACTTCAAAAATCTTTTTTATGGTACACTCATGGGTTTGGTTAATATTATAACAAGCCAGTGCTTCTATTCTCATAGCAACAAGGTGAGGTTGAGGTGTATTAATATTCTTTCACAGTTTACAGACCATGAACCACAGCATAGGCAGAAACTGAGAGTTTGTCTACATGCTAAGGGCGAATATTACTGAGCCCTGAACTGGTATAAAAAGAGTCAGTTCTGGTCTCAAAGCTACTAAGCTCTTTTAGTCTGGGACTTCCAATGCATGAGATTAGATGGATGTGAGGCTTGCAACTGTCTTCTCCTGACTACGTTGACATATCTTAATCAGCCTTTTCAAGGTCAGTCAAGAACCTATGGCAAGAATTCCTCCTAGAAATTATGCTTTTTGCTTCCCATGGAAATCCTCAGGGAGTTACAAAAACAGAAATAGATATAAAAGATACTTTGATTTCCATGTAATTATTTTCCATTTTCTTTCTTACTCGTCAATTCTTTCTGATATGATATGGCAAATTATGATTAACACAAAACTTATGCCATCACTTAACATAGCATTATCTGCCTAGATCTCATCATTAAATTGCATCACCTCATTCACAGTCATTTCTCTTGTCTTTCAACTATTTGAAAAAAACCCAAACCAACAAACTATGACATCATGAGCATCCTTATTTTTGTGGATAAAAAAACCTGAGGGTTTGTGAAAATTAAGTAACAACTGTAGCCAGTTGGTTATTTTGATTAAATCAGAAATAACATAGCTGGCCACAATCAAACAGAAAAGAAGGCAGAACTGCAGAGCAAAAGCCAAATGAAGAAACAGCAGCATATTAAATGAAAATATAATGTCACTCAAAGCACATTATGCATACTGTTTAAAACAGTTAATAGACTTTCTCAGAAAACTTTAAAAACTGTTGATTGTTGAAATAAGCAATATATATATGCAATGGATGCGATGTATTAAATTTATTTTTATTACTTTATCTCGAAAAACTTTATCCTTTACTAACCGATGGTTATTCTTCTGGACTGTCTGAAAATATATGCTTCTTAAAGAAGGGGGAAAAAAAATTAATAGAAGCCTCAGCTGCAATGTTATTAACCAGGACATGAATGAAATGGAGTCCATTTTTACACTCCAGAGCACACACTGTACAGATAGTGTTGCAAAGTAAAAAACATTCCCTTTCAACTTGTACTTCAGAAAAAAGAACAGTTCCAAAACATTATCAGGGCTTATGTTTTTAAAACCACTGTCAGACACCAGTAGCAGCTTAAATGGACTGAAACTATCTTTTTTTCGGAAACTACTACAGGAACTTTTAGTCTTTTCTGATTTGCGACCGTACAGAATTTATTTTTGAGAGACACAGACTGCTCAAGAAAGCTTCCATGTTCAGATATCAGTCTAACTATGTGAACAGGCATTTAACAATGTATGTTTAGGCACTTTTTACTAATAATTCACTGATATAAAAATATTCCAGACCACAGATGGACAATGGACTGCAATACCTCTTAAATGCAATTACTTTTATCAGCACTGTTCATGTTTAGGATATTAGAAATAAGATTTATGTTGGCATTTTGAGCTAGGGTAGAATAAAAACTGACTAAAAAATTGGTATTTTTGGGAAGCAAAACATATGTTGGTTTTAATCAGGCTGTCTCATATAACTCTTCCTTCAGAAAAGCCAGATAATGCACTGGAAATGATGGAAAAACTGCACTCAGTGTGTATACATCAGTAAGTAACCACCCAGTTCTGAGGACATACAACTTAGAGGAAACCCCTGCAAGATCATACATGTCTAACAGAACTCAATGTATTCATTGACACCTTGGAGTAAAGGAAGATAAAGTACATTGCATATAGTGGATTATGCTAAGCACTTTGGATGACAGGATCAGAATTTCTAATGATTTTGACCCTGCTAAACTGGAGAGACAGTTTGAAATCAGTGAAGTGAAATTCAGTAAAGACAACAACAAATTATTATAGTAAGAAAGGCAAAATAAACTTGAAATTGCAAAATTGGGGAGTAAGCAGCTGAGGCTAAAACAGGCCACGAACTGTTTCTGGCTGACAGAAGTAATATTTTGGGTTAAAAAAAAAAAGAAGACAAATGTAAATCAGGATGTAATTATGAGACACTCCTACAGAATATCACTGAGAAAATTATTGCACTAAATTGATAGTAGGAAGGTTGTAGGTATCCTCATGTAGAATAGCTTATCTTCACACTAGGAGAAGTACAATCAAATTAGAAAGACTCCAGAAGACAGCAAAAATAAAAATTACTAGGATTTTAGAAAACATTACTTATCATGAAAGGTTAAAATAATTGGATCTGTCTGAACAGAAAAGATGGAACAGGATATGATAAATCTCTTCACAAATGAGGTCAAAATAAAGGAGATGGCGATCAGTTGCTCTCTTTCTAAACTGAATCTTAAACAAAGAGATATAGGTTTAATTTTCAGCATAGAAAATTTGTTAGACAGTAGGAGAACCATGGCAACCCTTAAGAGCAGTTAAGCATTGAAATAAATTATCTAGAGAGTCCAGAAAATGTCTTTCACAAAAAAATTTAAAAAATGAATTAAGGAAGTATTCATTAGTGAGGGTCTATATTTACCAGCTTTTTCATTAGACTGGGAGACAGAACGAGACCTATTAAATGACTTCTAGCTCTCAGTTTCTACAGCTCTGTCACAGATTCCAATTCTGTGATATTTAAAAAGACTAGAAAAACAATTTGCAATAGATGCTGATGTTGTAAAGAAATTCAGATGACAGGATTAGCATCATTCTATTACCTAGCTACAGGTCCAGCTCTTTTCCCCATCTATACACTATTTTAGATTTTTTTGAAAAAGATACCCCATTCCTTTCATGCACTTTATGATGAAAAATCTATAGAAGACATTGGCATTACCACTAATGTAAAACTGATGTAAATGAAAAAAACTCTGAGATCCACTCTATATGAAACAGGAATCATAGATATAAATTTTAAATTCACAAAACTCTTATCTTCAAAAGTAAGCCAAGCTTTCTATTTTTGTGTGAACTTAGAAATACTGCTACTGATCACAAACAAATGCAAGATATAATCTAATTCTCTACAAGCAGAACAGGTGGAGTTTCTTAACTAAGACAATGGAAGCTACTGCACTTGTGAACAAAAAGTGTGGAAAAGGTCAGCATGTTTGTCTTTCCTTTTCTTAGCCTTCTTACAATTCTATACACTTCCTTATTAATTTCAATGATTCTGTTCTATGTAATATTAAGCACATCAACTTCTTGGTGTGACAAAAACACAAAATAGAATTTCATCTCCACTGGAGCTGATGACGACTTCAGTTTTTTTAACTGTCTCCTACATCTTTGGATCCAGGCTGCAAATTTGCATTTTAACCATGCTTTGATCTAACTTATATATTTATTATATTATTCTCCTGGGTAAAGAAAAAACAACCATTTACTCTGTCAAGTATACTATGCAATTTATTTTAGATTGTCTAGAAATGACAACCCAGTAAAGTATATCAAACACAAAGCTTTTGCTTACCTCAAATGACAAAACACAAGTTGTTCCCTTAGATAGGGCAAGGTGCTCCACACTGACCTCTCAGACTGATTATTTCCCTTCAACAGTGCTGCTAACATATGCTATAATTTCACTTGTCATTTTTAAGCATCAGAGAATTGAATGGAGAGCTTAAATACAAGTGGTTTAGCAAATACTTTCTTGTCAAGCCAGGATAGCAGGAAATAATGTTGCAAAGACTTGTTAACTAAGAGTTAATAAGGTAAGCCAGCCATGCACAGTTGCAGGTAATTGGGGTTCAATGATTGAAAAAGCTTTTCAGCTGTTTATGTTGCATAAGAGAAGGAACTGAAGAGAATGATTCTGAAAAGTTTCTATATTTGTGTAGCACGATACCAAAGAAGCTTGCTGATTACTGATGAGATTAATACAAGCAAAGAAATAAAAAGTAGTGATTCTAATTGTTTTTGAAGTCTATCGTAAACAGTAGAGCTGAGTAAAAGATGAATGTCACCAATTACATTTTCCAATATCGGAAAAGAAATTTAATCCAAATTATATTGATACCATACCAATAGCAGAATGAAAACTCCTAAATGGTTATTTTGGAGTTTTAGAAAGCAGACATTCTTTATTGCAGCACCAGATGCATAGTGGATAGTTCCATCTCACATGCATGCCATATGGAATTCTCCATGCTATATTTACACACAAATTTAACAGAATAAGTAATTCGTTGAACCTACTCCCCTTATAGTGATTGGTTAGTAATTTACATACAATTACAATACTGCTGACTGTGCTTTCTCTACTACAGATGCATTAAGGGTCCAGTCTGCCCTGGGCCAGGGTTTTTTGACCTATAAGTGTGAATTTTAGTCTTATAGTGAAGGTAGTTCAGCTAAAGCTTACACAAACCTTTAGTTCTCCTGCCAAGTTGACAATGTACAACTGATTAATGTATTCAAGGCCTAGTGACTTTGGGATGTTCCTGCTAAAAGATAACAAGTAGGAATTTATGGCCATATAAGGCATAACAGAATGATTTTCTTATAAATTGTTGTCACAGGCCTTGAGCATGAGCTGCATCAGCTGCTGTCTTACAGGGATGCTGTGCGCATTAGTCTGTACTTTTGCTGCTTCCTTATTTTCAAGGTCCTGCTTGAGTAATTGTTGTCTGTAGCCCATACCCTTCAGTAATCTTAGTCCTCTCTTTACATGGCTTGTGACATATTCAAGACTATTCACTAACAATTGTGTTATAGCAGGCATCAATATGGTATATTTTCCAGTGACCTATATCCAGGACTTATTTCCTGCAGACCCATGAGACATAAAATCATGTATATTTGAAAAACCTACCTAAATAAAAGAGAAAGCTACCACCATCATGGCAACAGAGATGCAAGGGAAGGCAAGGATAAATATGAAAAAAATTACTAAATTGCAGTGGATCAACAGAATGCAAAAAACCTATTGATACTGTAGAGGAAAAATATGATAATGGAAAGTGCCCTGCATATGAGGTAAAAAGCAATAATTGTAGCAAGAGAAAATCATGTCAAAGATTGTAGAAGAAAAAAACAAAGTACAAAGGCATCATCACAAGGAAGCGGGCTGTGACTCAGCGGATAAGATTTTGCGTGTCCAACATTAAGGCAGCACAAAAATAAATAAATGGTTTATAAAGATCAGGCTAGCATACGATTCAAGGGCAGGCACAGAAACCATCACGGAATTCAATGTCAGTGAGAAAGTAGAGCACCAGAGACTCTTCTGGCCCATAAAGAGTCACTTCATCTTAAACAAGGAAAAAAAACCAAATCAACCAAGGGGTGCAAAACTGCACTGAACCAAATTAAAATTTCACAGGTGCACAGCCATAATGCTACTCAGATAATGTAATTTCTAATTGGAATATGAAAGGAAAGTACCTAGACCAAAGTATGGGTTTTAAAAATATATGAGACATAGATACCACCTGAAACATGTGAACTTATGAACCTAGAGAAATTATTAGTAAAAGCCAAGAATGAGTAAAACACAAATAACTCAGACCAGGCAATTCTCTACAATATCCCTATAGCAAACCTGCTAAAAATTACCGAGCTGCTTTTGAAAGACTGGGACAACTTCTAAGGATGTTACACCTGGAAATAAATAGAACAATTCAGCCTGTACATCTGTCTTTCAGAATACCCACTGCATTGAAACAAATAAACAAACAAAATAGTGGGAGCAATAAAGAAAATGAGGAAAATCTCCCGACCACCCTATCATTGCTGAACAAATTCCAAGGCAGGCATTGAGAACTCAAGGCAAGCTGTGAATTTAAAGTAGTTTAGAAAAGTATTATGCTAACATAATTACCAAATACTTACCTCTGCAGAAACCTGTTTCAGTTAACAAAAGTTATTATACTTTAGAGATACATATGTCTGGATTAGAAGGACAGTAATCTCTCCATACACCAACAGAAACACACCTTCTCTGTGGCAAGTAACAAAAGACTATCAGTCCTTGGTAGTGTTCTCCTTTATGAAAGGAAGACTTCTGGATTGAGTAGACAGCACTATACAGGCAGTAACAAGTTCTTAACAAAACTCTGCATATTTGTAAGAATGAGTCAAGAAGTTAAACGAGGAACTAAATAAGATTAAGATAAAATCATAAGTAAACAATGTCATTCATAGCTTTGCAAGGGCTGTAAAATCCCTCCTTAAACAAAGAACAGTAATTGACAGACCATACTAAAGAAATCAGGTCATTTTGAAGATCTGAGATTCATAAATCATAACCAAAACACTCTTTCCACTGTCTACCCTGTTCATCTTCAAGATCTTTTCTGGTTGAAATTCGGTATCAATAAGATTATTGTTCACTTTACATAGTACCAACTTATTGAAATACAAACCAGAGACATGACAACAAGACATAGAATAACAGTAAAAAATGCTGCAGTAGTTGTTTTGAATTAAGATCAGTACTTCCAGTGGTACATTGGATTTGCATGAGAAAACTTCAATCTGTATGCCAAGGATGGTGAATCTTTGGAACAGAAAATGATGTAATTGTCAGTACCATGAGCATGTTCCTCCACCTTCCCGCCCTGGGCATTTGGCTGCCTGGGCTCAAGGCCAGCTTCAGTAGTGCATCTGTGTGGCCTGGAAAAACTATTTGAATAGTCTTGGCTCATTTAGGAGCTGCTTTTAATCTCAGTCTCTCATCCTTGACCACTGCCTGAGCTACTCTGCAACCACAACCATCCCTACCTATGCATGTCATTGATTCTGTCCCTTATACTTGACCTCAGACCTGTCCATTCTCTAAAGGCTTGTCTGATGATCTGGACTCTTGACTGAACCAGGTCACTGTCACTGTCACTGCTCTGCTCTCCTTGCTCAGGCATTGTAGGACTGTCCCCATGGTAGCGAGAACCCTGTCCCTGACTGCCCTGCTGTCACCCTCAGCACCCAGCCTTCCCACAGGGTGCAGTGTCTGCCCTTGCTGGACATTGGTAACAGCCATCAGGAGAGTGTTTTTATGACAACACTGATAAGGACTCCCCAGACCTCCAGATTATGCTAGAGAATGCTCACGAAATAAGCTTAAAAATATGCATGTCCAGAATGGAATCAACTTCTATTTGGTTTCCTGCATATCCTGAGTAGAATAGCACTGTGAGATCATGACCATAACAGAAAAAGAAGTCTTTGTAAGTATCATCCAAGTCAATTATACTTCAGGTTCAGGCCAGGGCTTGGAAAGAATCCAGGAATCCACTATAGACAAAGATTTGCATATGCTGTGATCCATGATGACGTTCATGCTAAGCACTGCAAGAATAGCTCCACCTGTCACCTGACAGCAATAAAATCACTGTGATCAATTGGACAGACAGGCATAAAAATCACAACCCTGCTTTCACATAGCCAAATACAAAGACTCTCTCAGGAATACAGAGATCTAGAACAAAATTTTGTATCCAGAAGGCTGGACACTCCAGACTAAGATTAATAGCAATATTTGAGGTGTAGTGTATGGATGTGGTACTTATGAAAGAATTCAAGCCAAGCAACAGAAAGAAACAAATGACTATTGTAGCAGCAGGACGCAGACTGAAACAGGAGAAGTTTTTTTTTTTCTCACAATAAACCATAAATGAAGTACCTCATTATTATAGACAAGACAGACTCCTATAAAGTAGATGAACTGACAAACATGATTGTAATCACAGTCACAGGCAAAGCAATACAGCATGTCACTAGTTTGATGCCAGAGTTCAGTTTCCTGGCAGTGAGTTCCTGTAATTTTCCTAGGAATTAATACTGAGATTCATCATGCTTTCACCACTTCCATAATCAGCCAGTCAAAAGCAAAGCTAAACCAGTAATACAATTTCAAAGCTTCTCATAAAGACATGTACTAAAAACCTCACCATAGGCCAGAACAAATTATTAAGTGGTGAGACAGTCCCATAAAAAGCGCAGTAAATATCCTGATGTTGAGATGTACATGTATGATAATATCTGTGGTGATACTAGAACTCCTGATAGCTGAAGGATAAGGCACTAAAAGGAGGAAAAGACATGATAACATCAAATTCTACTATGACATATGAAAGACATCTAAAAATACAGTCTTGATATCACATTTTGATCAAACTGTCACTTAATTACCCAATGCTGTGGTGGATTAACATAAACCTTCCCCAGACTACAGACAAATTCACTCAATGGCAACATGAAGCAGACATGGATTGAGTGCTTCATAGTCCTCTGGGAGAAAAGAAAGAGGTGTTTAAGTTCAGTAGATGTTTTCTGGTTGTGAAACATATTTCCCCACAGTCCCACAACAGGACTGACAGGTCCTTTGCTCACCCTCAGATCTTGTCTGCTGGGTGACTTTAAGCAGCTGCAAGGCATCCTTTGGTAGCTTACCTTTCCTTAGTCAAAATACTAGATTCCATTAAGAGGTACCTAACTCATCCTATAATCGCAGAGATGCACCAAGGTAATTCCCTTGGGAATTCAGGATTTCACTGTGGGACTCAAATGCTTAAAAGTTAGATGTTTCACACTGAGTCCTTTATTAAATTTGTTAGGAGTATCTGCAGAATGCAATCATGTGTAACTGTAGAGAGGTAGGAGTAAAGCATCTTAAAAATAAATAATTAAAAGAGGCACTGAAATGCACAAAGATAAAGATAAAGCCAACAGGACTGTGAGATATAATAGTTATCTGCAGTAATAAACATTAAATGAGAACAGTTCATGACCTGTGATAACATTTAATGTGAGGATATAAATCAGATTTTAAAAGTACAGTTGAAAGATGGAAAACACAGACAGGAACAAAGAATATATAATGAGCCTTTTGTTATCTTCACCTTTTAATTGAGATAATTCTTGCCTTTAACGATACACCCTGAGAGCGGCTCCTACACCTAGCTGCAAGGCTGTAACAAATACACAGTAACATCTAAGGTTATGGATATTCCTGATTGGCATAGGTCTATGCTAGACACTGCTAAGCCTGTTGCTTGCTGAGTCACACTGAAGACACTGAATTTACCATTGTCTGCCTGACGCTTTGAAATATTTAGCTATAAATCTGTATATCATGTAAGGATTCAAAATTTTTTAGGAAAATTATATATTTCTTGATGTTGTCAAAGAGTGATGTGTAAAGTAATATTTTAAAATATTTTCAAGGTAAGCTGTACCTATGCAGGTAAAATTAAAAAAAAAGTAAGAATATGATCAATGGTGTCAGGCTTCTTACTTTAGAAATGCCATTGCTACTATAGGAGGTACTGCTAGAAGACAGTTGGAAGGCAGAAGGCGTCATTTTCTTTTCTTCCTCACAGGAGTAACATTCAAAAGAAAAAAAGAAGTTGAAAGAGCTAATATACCAGAGTTTTAAAGAAGACAACATGTTCATACCGGTTCCCTTGAAGCTTCTGACATTGCTTCACATAACATTCTCTAAACTTGTAGAAGCATCCTATAGATGAAACAATTACAAGGGGAGGAAAAACAGAATGAAAACTTTAGCCTGAGATTAGTTATGAATATTTCATGGCATTACTGGAAGGATATTTCAGGTGAGCCTCCATAGCATTCTGCTTTGTATCTGGTATCGCTAAATAATTTCAAATTAATGACTTGACTAATAGATATTAAATTTGCACTTAAAACTGGGGTGGATGGGACTGCACATCTGCTGGAGGAATAAAAATGGTAATAACCAAACCAGAGAAATGTCCCAAAGCAAAGTGCAATTGCTTAGGGATGAGAACAAACCTCTGTGCACAAGCAGGAGTAAGAGTCATGCAAAACAGGAAACTGGTAGCTGAGCAAAAGTTTCTGCAGAAAATCTAGGAGTGGTCACTGGATCACAATCTGAATATGAGTCAAAAATAGCATGCTGTTATGAAAAGCATGCTACAGGATGATGAGGACAGGCTGCAAGATTTAAGTAGTACTCCCCTGGTTTTTTTAGCAGGGCTATGACTTTAGCTAGAGTACTGTATACGCACTGGATGGAAGTACAAGAAGAATAATTAGAAATACAGAGGACCTGACTTTTCAGGAAAATTGGATTATTTGGGGTACAAGGTGAACTGTGAGGAAGAACAAAAGAATGATTTGTGAAGTTCATCTATGAAAGATGAAACAAGAAGTAGTGTGCTCAAACTGCATCACAACATTCAGGCTAAACCTTAGAAAAACCTTTTTACAGTAAGGACAGTGAAACAATGATGAAATAAATTGCCAGAGCAGAGTACAGTACTTCCACCTTTGGAGGTACATAAAACAGGATGGCCAACCATTAATCAAGAATAACAAAGAAAGATAGTGACATCCTGAGTTTTTTCCATCCCTAATTTTCTGTTTCTTTACACTTCTCAGTTACTAAGTTTCCATGATTCAAAGACCACAGTTCTGTAGTATGCTGTTCTCCAGTTAAGCCTTTCTCAGCCAGAACAATCGCCACTATCAGTACAGGCTGGGGGATGAGGTGATTGAAAGCAGCCCTGCAGGAAAGGACTTGCGGGTGCTGGTGGACAAGAAGCTGGACATGAGCAGCCAGTGTGTGCTTGCAGCCCAGAAAGCCAGTCGCATCCTGGGCCGCATCAAAAGAACTGTGACCAGCAGATCAAGAGCAGTGATTCTGCCATCCTACTCTGCTTTGGTGAGACCTCACCTGGAGTACTGTGTCCAGTTCAGGATCTCTCAACACAGGAGGGACATGAACCTGATGGAGCATGTCCAGAGGAGCATCACAAAAATGATCAGGGGGGTGGAGCACCTCTCCTACGAGGACAGGCAAGGGGAGCTGGGGTTGCTCATCCTGGAGAAGAGAAGGCTCCAGGGAGATCTAAAAGCAACTTTTGAGTACTTGAAGGGAGCCCACAGGAAGGCAGGAAAGGGCCTGTTTACAAAGGCCTGTAGTGACAGGATGAGGGGCAATGGTTTTAAACTAGAGAAGGATGGATTTAAACTGCATGTTAGGAAGAAAATTTTTACCATGAGGGTGGTGGAACACTGGAACAGGTTGCCCAGGGAGGTCGTTGAGGCCCCACCCCTGGAGATATTCAAGGTGAGGCTCCACTTGTCTCTGAGTAACTTGATCTGGTTGAGGATGTCCCCGCTTACTTGCAGGGGGGTGGGACTAGATGACCTTCAGAGGTCCCTTCTGGCCCAAACCATTCTATGATTCAAAAATGCTGTGACTTTCCATGACACTGACTAAGGACAAGGAACTTGTCATGAGTGTATATGGACAAGGTATTTTCAAGTGAGTAGTATTTAAACATTGAAACTCATTCTCAGGAAATTTAAGTGTCCCTTCCACTACTGGTTCTTTTGAAATCAAAAGGCAAAAGTTAATTTTTTTTGAAAGTGGTTTTCCACTGTCATTTTTAAAGTAAAAGTAAAAGACAGCCATTTTTTTGAACCCCGCCCCCCCCCCCCCCCATTTAACTTACAATTTAAAATTCTGAATGGAGAAGGAAAAGAGGCATGAAAAATGTCTTAATATGACAATGCTACAGGGCCATAAAAAAAAAAAAAAATAAAAGCACACACAAATACAACATTGTCACTCTTTGAAAACATTTTTTCTGCCGTTAGAGTTAATAATTTAACTATGAATAAGACACTGGAACCTCTCACTTTAGTTTCATAAATGTTTTTTAAAATATAATGGTAATACTGTCCATATTCTCTGAGCATGAAAAAGTTGATAACCTTTTTTTACTATTCTCATTGGCCAAAGAAAACAAATTTTCTGTCTGTTCATAAACAAGTACTTAACTATTACTTCAGTTGTGGTAGCTCTTCTTTCACTTACCCCTATAAAAGGAAACAGCCTTTTCCACCAAATTTTCACATGCCTTCCACATATGCTTTTGACAATTCAGTTTTGATTAAGAAGTAGAAGAGTATCTGTCTGTATCCCTTTCTATTTCAAGAATTTTCTAAAAATCCCATGGAAGGCAAGGTCTTTGAAAATCCTTGTCTGTTTATTTGCTTTCTGTATAACTACCTTGAATTGTGAAAATATCTCTATACTCCTTTATTCACTGCTAAATGCTACTAACACTTTTCAATTTAGTGTCTCCAGCAATCATATAATTAAAATTTAGCAAGCCAGATACTGCTTTTTAATTAAATATAAGATGATTGTTAAAAGAGAACTTACTGAGCATTTAGAAGATAAATCTAATAGTTCTGTAATTAGCTCAAAATTACATAAGTAAGAAATGCTTAATCTCATTCTTAGTAGCACATGGACTTTGTATGGAATTTGTAGATAATTAATAGTTATCAAAATAGCCTAGAGCAAGACAGGTTTCTATTTTAAGTTAAAATAATTATATTTAATAAGCTTGTTAAATGATAATACACGTGGGACAACAGACTCATTTAGTTTTTAAGAATTCTATTTTAATTCCCTAATGTCTTTATCAACATATTGATGGGTTGTTGAAGGTAACTTGTGATTTGGGGTGATTTCATTTTTAAGTTTGTAAAAAGGTATCACCTTTGGAAGTGGCTATTAAGCTCCTCCTAAGTATTGCTTGTCCATGTTCATTTTTGAAAGTTTTGATTGCAACAATTTAACTTTTGGGCAGGTGGGAAAACCTTGCCCCTTCATTTTTGTTTGCAAACCTGAAGTGTTCATCTTCTACAAGCAAGTTACAGTCATAAAGCAACCCTATTAGAAACTCTTTCTTTCCCTGTGCATTTCATTTCTCCTTACCTACTACTAGAAACAAGGGGTTTGGTTGTTTTTTATTTATTTATGTTTTGTTTTGTTTTTTTTTTTTAGCATGAAGAAATCTTTAAATAGTTTAGAGAGGCTATACTGGCATTGTGCTTAGTATTTTAGAAGTCTGTTCTCCTTTGCTAAGACTGATTACAGTTTCTCCTATGATAGCATTACTTAGAATACCCTTCCCTCTGCTTGAATTTTCAGCAGTGTAATGTCAAGGTCTACCTTAATTTTCTAACACTGTAGATGAAGTAATCAAGGATGTGCTTATTACAAACAGAAGAAAAATATACTGATGATAATAACTGCAAGACCAGATTTCTAAGCCAGTGAAAGGACACTGTAAATCTCAAAGTTCCCAGGCTAAACTGTCTGCTAAGTGCCACTAAATGCTGTTTATATATAGGAAAAGCTGTGTTAATGCAAGAAAGAGTAGCAAAAAACCCCACATTTGTTTAGAGTTCTAAAGTGTAGAATTACCAATCCTACCACAAGTTTCTTAGAACTGGTAAAAGAGAATGTTTACAGATATTTTTTTCATTTACTCAAAAAAAGAAGGGATCTCCGCAGATTGTCTTCAGTCCATGGATAAAATTAATCATAGCTGTAAAAAAGAGTTTTGAGAGGAACACAACTGACCTATTAATCTTTTACAGTGGGGATTGGCTTCCAAATATATTTTCTTCAAAATGTCCTTTAGGTCCCTAACAATGAGAAATTACTTCAAGCCAAGCAACTCAGAGGAAAAGTATTTTCCTGCTTCTGTTTGGTTTTGGGATTCTATTTGTTTGTTTGTTTATTAAAGAGATGGTAGACTGGAAAGAGGACACTAACCCATGGCCCCTAGCCACTGGAGGCTAAATTAATTAAAATAGTTAAAACACTTAGGCATTACACAGTATGCTTCATACATTACCGCAGCATGCTTAATTCTGAAGAGCTATTGTTATAGTGATTGTCACCAACAGTGCATTTCTGCCGGTAGGGGAAACAAAAGAGTACTTCTACCTCATACAACTGCAAAAAGTGAATAAGCTTTTCAGGAGCTAGTGACATCTGACAAAGAAGCAGGTAACTCCAAATTAACAACAGGTTACCAACAATTCCAGTTTGACAGATTCAAACACGAACAGATGGATAACTTACAAGTTAAATGAAGAATAGCGAAGAGACTGATAGGATTATCATTTTGCATTGTTCATATCAGTTTGAATTCTACAATGCATTTGGAAAAGTATTCTTACTGTTTCATTGCACAACAAAGCTGGTTGTCCCAGCAATGCCCTGAAGATCATGAATGACAAAGCCTATTCAGATTGCATATTGATGTGTACACATTGCTTTAAATGGCATTTATTATTTCACAAGTACCACGAGTCAGTGATGTGGTAATTCATTTAATTTGTTTAACCTATTTAATACACTGGAAACACTGTGTAAGTACTTGTCACTCCATTAGCTGCTACAGTTCTAGGGGCTGTTTCATCTACACTTAAGCCCATTACTTACCTAAAATGTTTGTTAAAATTGACTAATTTATTAAGTAAAAGTAACAATGATGCATTTCCTTATTCATTGTCTGTGATAGAAGTTGAGGTGTGATCAGGAAACAGTGAATGACAAAGGAAACAAGTGTTACCACATTCTGAGAATAACCCTGGCAGTGAACACAGAGAAATCACCCTCTATAAATAATGCAAGAACAAAAAGAAATATATCATCATTATGGATGGAAGTCTTCTACAAGCAACTCTTTATGATCATAAAGAGAGAAATAGGTACATCTAGCACTATCTATGGTAAATGTAGTTGCAGCAGGGATAAAAATGTATTGGGGGGGGAGGGGGTCAATAAAATGTGGCTTAAGTTTTTCTTTCATGGGTTTTGAAGTTTGATATCAAGAACAATATAGGTAAAAGCTTAAATTTTTAACTTAACAATATTTTTGAGAATGAATTTTATAGTTTTTTAGGACTATTCTAATATTTTTGATAGTCTGTGTCTAACTGAAGTGAAAACTTTGATGTTTTGCCACAGAGGGGCAAATTCTCATAGAAAAAATTATATCTGAGTGGAAAGTATAGTTGCTGATGGAGAACAATTTACCTGCAAAGAAGCATAGATACTGCCAATGTAGAATTTATCTGCCTGCTAACAGAAAAAAATTTACCTGGCAATGAATTGCAACTACTTACAGTGAAGAATCCACTCATCAGCCATTGAACTTCTGTGGAACATAAAACTTTTTCTGTAAGATATTGCAATTTTTTTTTCTTTCTATTTTAGGATAAAATCTAAGAAAAAATGGAGGTGCTGATGAAGCTTGTGTGTTTTTGAATGATGGGAAACAGTTCATCAGTTCATTACCTGCTGGGGCATAAAGTTTCACCACCTAAGAATCTAGCCCAGTCATACATTATACACAAAAAATGAAGCACTGCATCTTGGGGCAGGAGCCAAAACTGTAAAAAACTCCAGAGAAGTAACCCTATTATGAAAAATTTAGTATCAACACTGTAATGACTTCATTTTTTAGAGTAGCCATGTGGAAAAAAGGATGCTTAATTGTTATTGCCATAGGCTGGAGTACCAAGATGACTGGCGCACAAAAAAAGAAACTAAGAGCCCCAAAGCAGCCTTAACTTAATGTGGCTGGGTTGGTTTGTTTTTCAGCCTTGGGTTACCTTCCTAAATCAGTCACATAATTTGATTCTCCAATTTTTTTTGTGAGGTGACAGCGTGAGTGAAGCTCTATTTCTGCAGGCATAAAGACTATGCATTCAGTAATCCCCTTTGAAAGCACAAACAGTCAACACAGATGAATATGCAGGCAGCTGGTGCAGCAGTAAGTGGCAAAGTCAATAGGAATGTCATGTTATTTGAAGTAAAAATATTGACTGGTAATAAAGAACGTTGTCTTTCTAAATATATACATTGTGTTTGATTTCATAGCAGCTTTCTACTCTGATAGTAGCTTGCTCCTGTGCTTTACTCTTAAGAAGAAAATGCACAACTGCAAAGGTAACCACACTGACTGAGAAATATACATATAAAAGACATTTCCCACTATTCTAGATTTCAAATTCTTTTCACGTAGGCTATTGAAAGAGATGAAAATGGATAAATGTGTAGCCACCAATGGCATCTGTCTCTCACTTTATAGAGAGCTACCATTTCATTAAGTTTGAAGTTTTTGAAATAATATAATCATAATGAAAGAAAGGAAATAAAATTCTCAGAAAGTTCTCAAAGGAGTATTAAAAGATGAGATTTGAATAAGACTGATCAAATGTTGGAGTGGAAGATGCAGATAGGTCATAAGCCTTTGCTTTTTTGATTGCCCATATTGTCTCGAAACCGTTCAGCAGAACAAAGAGTTTTGTGGATGAAAGACTGGTGTGAAGAAACATGAATGTCAACCTGAGTTCTGAAAGACAGTCTGCTAATGAAATATTCTAAAAGTCATTTTCAAGGTGGTAGAAAGTTCTCACTGATGTGCACCAATGCTTCTGATAAAAAGCATCAAAGAGTTATGCAAGTATTGGCTTTTAGGTCTGAGAAAATAAAGCAACGCTTGTATGACTCCAAATGTTGCAGAAACATTTATTTTTTGTATTTTCAGAGGATTAAAAACGGTAAGTAGGTTGTTTGTTTAGATTCTAGTTTAGGCATACAAATTAATTCTGGATCAGTTAATTTGCTATAGAATTAGATTATATAGTGCAAACTGAATAGACAAAAAATAAAGACAGATCTTAAATGCATTTTTAGTGCAAGACAAATAAAACCCACAATTCACTATTTGTTTCTTCAATAAGTGTAGTAAGTATAATTTGAGAGAAACAGCAAATAATACATTTGGCTGCTCCTAGTAGGATAGACTTCTGTACCTGACACTGTGTGATATTTAATAGCTTCTTCATTATAGGACCTAATAAGAAAGAGCTAAAAGAGGTAAACGTATTTCCAACAGTTCTAGGGGAGCAGATTTAAGTAAATTTTGAAATATAAAAGTCTCTGAAATAGTATTGACAATTCCCATCTTCTACAAGGATTTTCTTGTTCACTTGAACTAGCTTCTAAAAAGCATGCTTTATCTTTGATTTCTTGTATGGCCAAATTTTAACAGTGTTGAAGTCCATAAACGAGAGGCCTAATTTTCCAGATCCAGAGAAGATATTAAATATTTGAGTGGAAATTTAAGTAAAGTTCTTGATTTTAGAAGCAGTGCTGCCTGTAGTTGCCTCAATCACTTAAGTGACTTTTAGGATGTTCCCTGTATTCATCTCAGGGAGAGCCCAGTTACCCCAGTGTTTACATATCTAAGGCACCTCTCCACTCAGCTATGTCCACTCTTGATCAGCTTTCAGAAGCAAGGAGGTCAAAATCATCTGAGCTCTTGCTGTGTTCTGTATAGGGACCTCATCATTGAAGAAGAGCTCTGAGCTCCACACAGGCAGCCTCATTTTAGTCATGCCCATCTTCCTAAAATTTGGCTTTAAGTCTGCACCTCACAGCCATTTTCTTTTGCTTCTATTTTGAGAATGTCATAAATATATAATGCATCTTCTTGGTTGAGTTACAGCATCAGCTTTTACTCCTAGGCTCACTATTTTCCATTAGATTATGGTAGGGCATAGGTACTTTGTTCCAAAACAATTCAGCTGGGTTTCAAAAAGATAATACATACTGTACGCTAATGGAATAAAAAGTCTGCACTTGCTTTTAACATGTATTTCTTTGGAAACAGGAAATGAATGACTGTTATTGGCTGCTCTCCCTTATGATTTAAAAGAACTGTAGGAAGGCTTTGCTGAAAGGGCTTTGATTTTCTGTCAATGCAGTTTTGCCAGAATTTTAACCAAGGTCCCACAGGTAAAAGTAAAACATTAATCTACTCAGTCAGTCCTGGGATAAACCTTAGAAACTGAAAAAGTGTTGACAACAAAAATATCATAACCCTTAGAATATTTAAAAGAAAGGTAATTAGGCAAGTAATCCTCTATTTAAAAATGGTTAAAATGCAACACATTTTTTCCTAATCTAGATGAACAAATAAAAGACAAAGATAAATTACAGTGTATATTTTAAAGTTACTTAGTTTTTTCTTCTTAAAATCAGCCCTAAATGAAATGTTTAACTCTCTTTAAATGTGTGACACAATCCATCACAATTTTATAGTTAGACACATAATAATGTATAATCTCAGCTTGCTGTCCACTTGTAAAAATGGGAATAGACTCTGAGAAATAAGCAATTTCCCAACTGAAAATTGGAAATTCTGCCAACCAATTCCAGGTGACCTGCCATCAATCAGTGTTAAATTCTCCCGAGCTATCGCTGAAGGGTATTGCCATTGCTGATGAGCTTCACCTGGTGACTAATGGTATATAACAAATACATTCAAGAACCATAGAAATCCTAAGAATCTGTAATTGTCAGTTAAATTCCAGCAAAGACCTTCTCAAGCAATTCAGAAAGAAAGTGAGATTTCTATAACCTCAAAACTACTCATTTTTATTATAATGATTTTTATAAAAAAATCAGAAAGGCTTGATGCCATGAAACTAAATTGAATCAGGCAGCAAAACACTTCTTAGTTGCAGAATGATTTAATGTAACTCTGCTTTGCCATATGCACTGAATATGTGCTAATGTGACAATTACTAGAAACTGGACTTACATTCAAGTTTCTAGAAAAATTTTGTGTGATTAATAACTATGATTAATGTTTGAAGTTTGCTGTTTCAGGGTAACAGTTCCTTAATTTGCCTGAGTATATATTTGTAATTAAGCATTCAAGTGCTTTGGTTACCCATGTAAAGCTAGCGGAGCTATGAATTACTTTACAGGTGAGAAACTTGCTACAGACCAGAAATCTTGACTGTGTTCAAACATATTAGAGAAGCAAAGAGATATTATGATGAATTTGTTACATGGGATCTCCAAGACGGGGAAATAGGGCTTCCACAGTTGTCAAAACCAGAATCTGTCAAGATCCAAAGCTCTTTGTGAAGTACAGAAACTGATTCCTATGGGGCAACTCACAGGGCTGAAGAAAAGCATGTCTATGAATATTATCAGGACCTAAATTTAAAAAACCTGAAGCAAGATGGGCAATTAATCATTTGTTAGGGGAACAAAAGATAGCAGTACCAGAAGACACTTTTTTTTTTCTCTAAATAAATCATCTTCATGCTTTGCTATTTTAGGATAATGATTGTGGGTTTGTAAGAAAGAAACTACAACATTTTAATTAATGGCGAAAAGCTGTATAATACAACTATAATAGTTCTTTGTCCACAGGACACTGGACCACTCCCCAGTATAAAGCTTATCAAGCAAAGAAAAGGAGATGAAAATATTTTATATGTATTTGGTATCTGCTTTGTCCAAAAACAGGGGAGATAATGAAGGCAGAGAATTAGATGTGAAGGCAGAAAAGGAACAGTCTTTAAATTCCTGCTAATGTTCAAAATAAGAAGCTTCCTCATGCCCTTCTCTCAATAAATACAGGGTATGCTATGATGGGCTGCAAAGTTATCATGGACATTTTTTCCTGTTAAAAACCCACATATTAGTGTGCTTGTACTCACAAGTCAATGCCTATGCCTATGAAAGAGCAGGTAGCGGTTATGAATACATGACTGAAGTACTGCTGACATCTTTGTTGCCATATTCAGGAGATGCTTATAATTTCATAAAATTCTGTGATTAATCAGATCCTCTTTGCAGTTTTTATTAACTTTCTCACTGCATGCCTCTGTCAGAGGTGTTACTTAGAGCCATTTTACAGATGAAATATAAAATGAAGAGGTGCTAAGTGGAATAAAAATTAGTTTCCAAGAATGGGTTTCAGTCTCTTTGACATACTAAGAAATGATCTGTCCCATTCTCTTCATGGCTTCCTGTGCTCTCTCTGACCACTTAACATCATTCATAAAAGAAAACAGCTTAGATTTTCAAAGTAGAGACCTAAAATGGCCTTAAATACTTAATGAAGATTGAATGATTGTGGAATACGGGTAGAAATATATTGAACAAAATAGCATCTAAGATATTAATTTAATTACCAAATCTCCTCTAAGGGTTCAGTAACTGATTTGTGGCAGCATGGACTTACATTCCCTCTTCAAGTTCAGAACAGGGAAGCAGCAGATGATGTGATCTTCTATTATTCTCTAGATATACATCAATGAACACTGTATTGCTGTATTTGATAGAACAATCCTCCTTCATGTTTAGTATCTTGTCTCAAGACATATTTTCTGAGAATACAGTCACTAATGGAACTCATTGAAAGACTTCAGAATAAGCATATATTGGATTAAAAATTAGTTTTTCCTTTGAAATCACATTTTCTGGGATAATTGTTCTTTTTAAAAATTTTAAAGACAATTTACAAATTATTTCCATTTGCTGAGTTAAACCCTGGCCTATCGGATACTAACTGAATGGCTTCTTGCCATTAAGGAACCTTAAATATTTTTAATCTGTTCAGTAACTGCTCATAACATATACTGATATTCACTGAGCTTTGAAATGACTTTCTGTAAAACCTGGATTTTGGTTGTTTGGATTACTTTAAAACAAATTAAATACCAGCTTTTCTCTCTTTAGTGTTTAAAAAACCACAAGTATGGACATATTTCAGCATAATGCAGTTTGCAAAACTCTTGAATTCTGACCACATAAGTCCCATAAGCAAAGGGTGGATTCTTAGTCACTGTAATTGGGTAAGTTCTGCTGTTCTGCTGATTATTCAAGGATAGCATCAGTATAAACCAGATGATCTTTAAGAAGCTTTAAAGAGATTTAAAGCTGTAACAGATCTGTATATGAAATTATATATGCAAGAGATAACCTTAAAAAAGACCTTTCTTCTTTTGAATACTTGTAGTAAATTCACAGGAACAGCTCAGACAAATGTATTCTGCTGAGCAGGAATAAAAATAGTCCCATACATGTTGACATCTGAAAGAAGAAATAAGCAGGTATTTTCATAATGTAGCAAATTTTACTGTATTAAAGAGAGCTGACTTAAAAATCCAAAGACATAGCATTGGTTATGACAAATACTAATTAAAACTGCTCAAGCCTGGAGGTGTATGTCCACTTCAAGTTTTGTGAATCTCTTACAAAGCCTATCAGTCTTTTCAGGTCTGCCCCACATTGTTCACACATTGTGTACTAATATTACCATCTGTGACGCTTCACAGCCATGACACTTAGGAAGGAGAGAATGAGAATTACAGTTCACAAAGAAATATGTGCTGTGGATTCTTTACAAAGATAAGCATATATAAAAAAGCACAGGAAATAGGTCTCCTTACACCTACAGTCAGGGAAGAAGAGCTGTCTATCTGACATATCTCATAGTAAATTATTATGGAATTTATGGGAATAATTTAGCATTATACTAATATGCAGAATTATGCCATTTCTGTAGCTTCACAGAAGTTCCTGATATACCTTAGGATGTAATAAAGAATTTAACTGAAATATTTTCTCAGAGTATTACAGTATTATGGAAATCTAGATTTCCTGAAGGGGTAAATTCTGACACCATAGCGATGCTAAGTAGAACCTTACTTCATGAGCTGTCTCACTGATTGAAGAGACTTATTCATTGAAGACTTTCTTAGAGTAGTCTGGAGGCCTGTAAGCAAGCTCCCACTGTTTTAATACACAAAGACTGTTTTCCAAATCCTTCCTGAGCTAACAACTTCCTCATCAAAGGCAGAATGACATTAAAAAACCCTACAGCTTTACTGAGCTTCAAATAAGTGATTTTATTGTTTTAAATACAAATACTGAGACCTGGCTATGCACTTTGCAAGGAAGACATTCTTTTTCCTTGAAAAATGCAGAACCAACCCACTAAAGCAGTTTTGATAAATGCTGTCATTCTCTAAGGAAATTTAGGAATTAGAATGCCACTCATCCTTGAATGTGTTTAAAAATCATTTGGATGTGGTACCTGGGGACATGGTCTAGCAGTGGGTTGTTAGGGTAATAGCGTTAGGTTGAGGTTGGACTCAGTGATCTTGAAGGTCTTTTCCATCCTAATTCTGTGATTCTGTGTGATTATTAAATTAGCTACTTTATATCCTCTCTGAGTTTTCATTTCTTCAACAATGGAAACTGACTTTGGGAATATAACAGATACTTATCCCATGAGTATGTTAGGTGACTCAACGATGTCCCTGTGAGTAGACTGAGGCAATGACAACCAGAAACCTTGCGGTACCCTGGCCTATTACTTCTGTAGTAAGCTTCTTTCAAGACATCAAAATAAGCAAGTGATCATCTCTACTATTCTTCACACAAAGAGAGAAATTTATGAGCCAATAAAATTTCAAATATCAAAAAAATGTTTGAAAGTGTATAGTCAAACCACAAATACGCATTTTGGGAACTTTCCCATTTTGGACATATTAGTAAGTTCAGACGAACTTTCTTCTCCATTACTGCTACTGGTGTCACTGCGTCTTATTTCCAACCTACTAAATCCAGACAAGTTTATATGAATTTGGCTCATTTCTTCCAGCTGACCCCTACAAGCTTGAGGATAATACCAGTCTGTGGGCTGGGCATGTGGCACCTTCAAGATTCTGAACAAATAACTGCAGAAGTTATTAATCCCAAAAATGAATGGAATAGAAGGTTAAAGAAGGTGAGAGCTGTTCTCTAACCCACAGCAGACTGGCTTGCTTTATAACAGTCTCCACTGCAGTGTTTCACTGTGCCACTTTCTATTCTCTCTGAGTAGGAGCTGTAGAATATTTTCTAAAGTTGCATCTTTTAAAATCCAGAAAATAATCAGTGAAGCAAGATGCACTCTCCTTTAGAAAGAGGAATTAAAGTCAGCCCACGCTGCATGAAGCCATCAAGCTCATGGCTGCACAACATATTGTAGAGCTGAATATAATGAGGCTGCTGTATAATTTCACATTACAAAAAATTGTGCAACGCTATAAAAATCCCCTCCTACTGCATTCTGATAACACACCTCCCTTTCCCCCTGCTAAAAGGTTTCAGAAGAAAACTAGAAAACAGATTTGGGCAATATCAATCTCTTATAGTTCATGTTAATTAGCCAATTTTTCAGTCAAAACACAGGCAATGAAACACTCAGCTGAGAGTCTTTAGAGATTATCAGAAATCAAGTGCATGAATTGCACATGCTGTTACAAACTGATCTTTCTTTACTATAAATTGATACAACTGTGGTGAGCAAAATCCTGATTATTTGATTACTAAAATACTACTTTTATAAATGACCATTAATTAACACTACATTTGCAATTTCATTAGTTGACTGCAATTCTTCCTGAAAACTCTATCATAGGAGGGACTGAATCTAACTTTGAAATGGTTAACCTCTGAAATGGATTTGGAGTCTATTTATTCATTCATAATCCAAAATTTGGGGCATCCTTGGTTATCCCAAACTTAAATAGATACAAGCATAGCAATGAATCAGGCCTTAAGACTTTTTCCTGGTCTTAGATGTCAGTGGACAAGGGAAGGGCTATGGATGTGATCTATCTGAATTCATGCAAAGCCTCAGACAGTGCCCCCCCCAACATCCTACTTGCCAAGTTGGAACGTTATGGATTTGATGGGTGGACTGTTCAGTGGATAAGGAATTGGCTGGATGGTTGCATCCAGAGGGTAGTGATCAATGCGTTGAAGTCCAGATGGAGATCAGTGACAAGTGGTGTCCCTCATGGGTCTTTACTTGGACCAGTACTGTTTATTTTCTTCAGTGATATAGACATTGGGATCAAGTGCACCATCAACAAGTTTGCACTGGACACCAAGCTGAGTGATGCAGTCAATATACCAAAGGGAGGCGATATCATCCAGGGGGACTTGGATAAGCTGGAGAAGTGGGCCCAGGTGAACCTCATGAGGTTCAACAAGACCAAGTGCAAAGTCCTGCACCTGGGCTGGAACAATCCCCACTATCAATACAGGCTAGGGGATGAGGTGATAGAAGGCGGCCCTGGGCAAAAGGACTTCAGGGTGCTGATAGATGAGAAGAGGGACATGAGCCAACAATATGCACTTGCAGCAGAGAAGGCCATTTGCATCTAGGGCTACATGAAAACAAGTGAGGCCAGCAGATTGAGAGAAGTGATTCTGCCATTCTACTTTGCTATGGTGAGACCTCACCTGGAGTACTTCGTCCAGTTCTGGAGCTCTCAGCACAGGAAGGACATGGACCTGATGGAGCGGGTCCAGAGGAGGCCACAAGGATGATCAGAGGGCTGGAGCACCTCTCCTATGAGGACAGGCAGGGGGATCTGGTGTTGTTCATCCTGGAGAAGAGAAGGCTCCAGGGAGACCACAGAGTGGCCTTCCAATACCTGAAGAGGGCCTACAGGAAAGCTGGAGAGGGACTGTTTACAGGGGTTTAGTGATAGGACAAGGGGTGATGGTTTTAAACTAGAGGAGGACAGATTTAGACTGGATGTTAGGAAGAAATTTTTTACCATGAGGGTGGTGGAACACTGGAACAGGTTGCCCAGGGAGGTTCTTGAGGCCCCATCCCTGGAGATATTCAAGGTGAGGCTCCACTTGGCTGTGAGTAACCTGATCTATTTGAGGATGTCCCCGCTTACTTGCAGGGGGGTCGGACTAAGTGACTTTTAGAGGTCCCTTCTGGCCCAGACCATCCTAGGATTCTAGTCTAAACATTTTGAGGCTTACCTTAAGAATGACTATATAAGGAGGCAATAAAGATCAGTCGCTTGGTAGATTGCATTAAAAATGGAGTAAGCAAGACTAAATAAGAAAAATCCTTTATATGTCTCTTAAGTGATGACTCTGATCCTGTGCAGAAATCACTACCTTATTTACATTATTTTTTTTAGCTATTTTTCTTCTCTTTTATTTGAAAATTAAAATGTTATAGTCATTTATATCCTGCATTTTTAGTGTAAGGAAAAAAAACAACCCAACACTAAAATAGACACCCACAGCACTGAAAAGGGAATCTGGCTACCTCACCTGAGAAGGTTCATGAAGTACTTCTCCAGGGCCATGACAAAGATGCCATCTTTGGATATGATAGCTTCTGGGTATCGCTAAAAGTTCATATTTATCTATATCCCACTGTATATCAGGTAAGAAGATAAAGTTTGTTCTTTGTCTCAAGACGCACCAGGCTGTGGACTGTGAAAGGCCAAGTGTTACTATAAATTTTTTAAGAGAGTCCTTATAATGCAGCAGTACTAGTGACACAGATCTTTTAATCGGGCATTTAATAATTTTGGTTTGTGGCTTGGAAAATGTCTTTCATTCAAATTCATGTACTAGGAGCTATATGTCAGGGAATTACTCTTTACCAGAAGATTTCAAAGTCCAAGCAAATTAGATGGGATCACTTCTTAAATACTGCCCTCAAAGCATCATTATTGTGTTAAGAAATATCAAACTTGAAGGCACAAAGATATCTGTTCTTTCCTATTAATACAGTTGTAATTTCTGTTAACAATGTTGACAAACAGATGTCCATATTTACAGATCTAATGTAGAGTTTCTCTGGATGAGGAACAAAGTTGAATATTCACAGTTCTGAACAAATACCACTGAGAAGGAGAACTGAGTTCAGTATCTAGAGAACACTGAGACTTCTGAATTAATTTAATTCAAAATATGATGACCTATAGTTCCAAATATATTAGTTTCAACTGCATATATTAGTTTCAACTGCATATATTAGATACAAATCTGCCCAGATATGAGCTAGGTAGAATCAAGTTTTCTCAGACTCCTGGGGAAGAACAACAGCCTTTCAAGATATGACACCATTGAGCAGTTGTCTTCCTTTGACTAGGTGGATGTTCTTGTGAGTACAGTAACCCCCCATGCAATGCTGTATTAGTCTTAGTTTGCCTGCTCACTGAATTATAAAGTAGATGGATGATTTTCATGTCAGACATTCAAAAAATTCTTGGTCATTTACAATAATTTGGAACCTCTGCCCAAAGTAGCAGCCACCCAGAAACCTACAAACACAGTAGTCTGGGGAATTATAGGGTGTCAGTCCACTTCTGCAAAAAAACCCCACAGCCATGGAGAAGTAGTACAGCGCTAAAAAAGAGCATATGCAGAAAGTGTCATAAAAGGTGAAGACAAGTTTTTAACAAGTCCAGTGCATTTTCAAACTATTGCAAGGGAAATCAGGCTCAGAAATCCTTTCAAACAGAACAAATTATCTAAACAGACCTTCTGAAATACTTGAATTAGAAACTATTCTAAGTACCTCCTCTAGTAATATCATTTCACTTAAAGAAGAGACAGTAAGAAAACAATGTTCAGGTTTACTTGAGAGTCTACAGAATTTCTGGGCCATTTGCTGGTAAAACAGATCTATAGCAATAGAAAGCCAACAAGAGAATTCCAGTTTCTAATTCAGTACAATCTACATTGCTAAAACACTATTAAAACCAAAAGCATTTCCTCTGATCCCAAAAAAGAACCAATGCCATAAAGAACCAATGCCACAATCAGACAAGCTTTCAATGCAGTAACACTGTGCTACTGTCATCCTTTCTCAGCCAGGTTCGCAAAAGCAATACACTCACATCAGCTTCCATTGAGAACACACAAGCTATTGGTTGTCATGCACTTTAATAAATTTCTCTTTTTCCTTTTATTTTTCCATTATTTCTATGCTCACCTTGTGTATCTAGTCAGTAATGACATAATCCAGCTTGTGCGGTACTGCAGTCAGTGTGACTATGAAAATCTATGATTGGTTAGACAGTGTAACAGTTTTGCCTCAGTAAAATTATTCTTCACTCTTTTTCTGGAGGGCAGGATTTCTGCTGGTTTTAGTTTGTAAGTTGTTTGCATTCTCAACAAAATGCATGCAAAGTTTGGCATAGTCAGGTCACAGATATTGTCACATGGTTATAATTTTTGGATTACAGTTTTCCGATTTAACTAGCTAGATATTTAGGTATTATTTCAGCACCACAAATAGAACAATTTATACTTTCATGTCATTAAGATGAAGAAGATAAGACAAAAGACAAATATGAAGGTACTTAAACAATACTTTCAAAGGTAACTTAAGCTAACATTGCCAAAAGCTTCTCAGTGATCAGAAATCCAGAAAATATAATCCATGAAGAAAGGCTGAAAGAAAGGTTAAATGTAGAGAAGGAGGAGGTTGAAAGACAGCAATAAAATAATTGTCTTCAAACACATGAAGAAACAGTTAGTGAGGAAAAAGGGCTAGTTATTCTTCTCATGCACTTGGAAAAGGGAAATAACAGTCTTAAATTGCAACAAGTACAGGGAGGATGATACCACTATCACAAAAGGGCTGGCAAATGACTAGAATGAACTGCTTAGACAGAGATGATCCTACCTGGGGATGGAGGCAATGTACCAGATGACCATTTCAGGCTCCCTCTGTACCTATTTTCTATTACGTTATTATTTCCCTCTATGAATTCCCAAGCTCCAGATTTCCAGGGATACAAACATATGTGTAGAGCAAAATAAAGGAAAGCAGGTCATTTGGCAGTTTAGAAATTCTCATTGTAACTTCTCTTAATTTACTGGAACTTTCAAAACCATCCAGAAGTGTCCAGATCACTTTTAAAAGCAGGCTTCCAGTCAGCTAAGTAAAACTGAAAACCTTATTCAAAGTGGCTATTCCAAGTGTACACAAAACACATCTAAAGATGGTACTTGGATGCTGTCCTATCTATAGGAGAGGTCAAACTGAGCTGAAAAGAATTGTTCATGTTATTAAAGATAACAGCAATAGAAACACTTCAGTAAATGAGGAGCTTATTGACAGAACTGTACCCAGAACAAAAGGAATTCCAGCCTTGAACGGTGATACTGAGTTGCTTTCAAAAAATCCAGCATAACATATAGATGTAAATAACCTGTCCAAATATTTTCTGAAAGTACCATTTTTTGTACAGTATGCCAGAATCAACGCCCAAGCATGTGTTTCATAAAGGATATTACACCCAATAAATTTAACTACTCTTAGAAACTTGCATGAAAATTTTGCAGGGCAAGTTATCTGCCTATCACACTTTCACAGCAGCTCAGCTATGGTCAGAGACTAGGTACTAGAGTAGTTAAAATTTGGGCCAGATGACAGCTTTTATACTCCTACAGTAATTTTGCCTCATGAACATCCTTATGTACCCTCATGATATTCAGTGAAATTCCACTATTTCAAGCCAGTGCAATATTAAGTACTCAGGCACTGATTCCAGTTAAATCTCTCTTTAAAACCATCTCTTTCCTCTCTTTCCATTCTTCTTGCTCTTTTTTTCATTACAAACAGAAAATAAACTGTTCTTGTAATTGACCAAAATCTTGGAAGTAAAATGATATTGCAGCAGTATCTCTGAATTATTTAGAAAAGATACTTAATATATTTTACTGCGTGTAATTCCATGGAGCCTTGACATTTAGGTAATAGTGTAATGCAAATAATAAACAATAATACATAACAGCGATTGAAACACTAAACAGTGGATTATACGAATGTAAAAAGAAAAGGTTTAGGAACTAAACAAGGAGACAGGAAAATCCATCAAGAGTCAAAGATAAGTATACTTAAAGCCATAAAATTACCTTTTGTCAAAACTAATTGAGGGAAGCAGATCATCACTAATGCAATTGTGCTTTAATAATCAAGATGGCATCTACATGAGCCTGTGAGATAGGTAGCTCTGAAAGGCTTAAATGAAAACTTTTCAAGGTATCAGGTTTATTCTCTCAGCTATTTCTGTTGTGCATCAAGCTGAAATAATTGGATGCATTGTTTCAAAACATAAAGTTTCTGCTTGAGCGGGTAGGAGGACCCTCTTTTAGTTCACTGTAACCCACAGTCTGTTCTGGGGACCTTCAAAATTCACCAGATAGTCTCCTGAGAAACAACCCATGTCATTTCATCTTCTAGCTCTTTTCTACTCCAAATTTATATGGTCTGTCAGGGTTGTCAAAGTGAAAGTCATTTAGATGTTGTCTTGTTTTGCATTTCCTTCTCTAAAATGTTCCAGAAATGAATCCACTATCTCTAACTAGACAATCAGTCTAAGAACTGGCACGGACTTCATTTCAACTTTTATTAAGGTCTTATCAAATAAAAAGGACTTGAACAAAGAAGAAGAAAATACTTTATTTCCCTGCCCTCCACCTGGTCTGAATGACAGTCCTTTTGAAGTCAGTATTGCTTAAGCCTGTAAAATGAAAGTGCTACAAATCACAATCAAATAACTGTCAGGTCCCTTATTAAATTTCGTTCAATTCCACACAAAATCTTAAGGGACCATTGCTATCTTCCAATTTAGACAAAGATTAAATAAAAGCTGATCAAAGATTTATGGAATTCTAACATACTAATACTAAATACAATGTGCTATGCCTGGAAACCTTTCTCAGGTACAATAGACTCAGAAGTGGCCTGCTTTAATGGTTTTATATAAGCACTACTATTCACTGAAGGAAAAAATCAGCAGTTTACAACCACCTCACCTAATTAAAATCTCCTAACTTACAGTATAAATCAAGTTTACACTGATATTAGGGTTCATTTTATTGTCCAGATAAAATAAAAATCGCTAACAACCTCAACAAAAGAGACAACATTATCATTCTTTTATTTTTTAAATGCAGAATAAAATCCCAAACTTCACTTTTGGTGGGTTTCCAGGCTAGCAATTTTGAGCCTATCTGCTATCAAAGAAATGTACAGGTAAGATAAGAAAGTCTCCTCAGTGCTGGTAGTAGCAGTAGTTACCAGAGCATCTATTTTCACCACTATAATACACTTGGTTTCTATTAACATGTGGTAAATTATGACATGCAATCATTATCTCAGTATATTAAAACATTAACAGGGCATATAGGGAAGAAAAAGAAGCAATGAGAAGAGAAAGGTGCATTAACAGAGAGGTGTTTCTTCATACTTTTTTCTTGCTGCTGAATGAAAGAACTAAAGAGGAAGACTCCCAAGCAAAGAAGAGTATTCCTTACCCATTTAGAGAGGAAGCTCTTTAAACCGTGCTTATTTGTTTTCAAGGCATCCATGTTCATTACAGAGTGCTTTACAGAGTTCCGGTGCACATCTACAAGAGAAACTATACTTCTGTGTGAAAGATTTTAACTTAAAGTTTAGCAAGAAATTTATGACTCTTGAACATAAATTCAGAATTCTTCTGCGGTAGAACCTCTTGAGAGTCAATATACAATTACAGCAGACATTTCTAAATGTTCTTAATGATATGTAGCTTAGAGAATCTTTTCACCATTCTCTATATCTGGTCTACCTTCTTCTATAGGGCCTCTTTGTAACCTTATCTGAATACCCACAGAATCCTTTGCTAGTAAGGTGATGCTGACTGCTTTACTGCTGTTGACTGTGTCCTAGAAACGTGGACATAGTTTGAATTGAAAAATTAAACACAGGACAAAGACACAAAATTCACATTCTCTCATACCTCCTTGACATTGGTGCAGCCTTATTGACCTTAGGTAGATCACAGAATCACAGAATACTAGGGGTTTGGAGGGACCTCCAAAGATCATTCTGTCTAGCCCCCCTGCCAGAGCAGGATCAGAACTAGGGCAGATCACACACAAATGCATCCAGACAGGTCTTGAAAGTCTCCAGAGAAAGAGAATCCACAACCTCTCTGGGGAGTCTGTTCCAAAGCTCTACAACTCTTACAGTAAAGAAGTTCTTCCTCATGTTGAGGTGGAACTTTCTGTGCTTGAGCTTGGATCCATTGCCTCTCATCCTCAAGTAAAAAGAGGTTGTCCCTACCTTCTTGATGCCCAGCCCTCATATATTTATAGGCATTAACTGGATCCCCTCTCAATCTTCTCCTCTCCAGACTAAAAAACCCCAGGTCTCTCAGCCTTTTCCTGTAAGGAACCATCCAATCCCTTCAGGTGAATCAGCCAATCCTCCCAGTTTCATCTCACCAGCAAACTTTCTGAGAAGGCATTCTGTCCCATCATCAAGGTTGTTGATAAAGATGTTGAACAGGACTGGAACCAGCACTGATTCCTGGGGGACTCTACTTGTTACAGGTCTCCATCTGGACTCTGCACAATTGATCACCACTCTTTGGGCTCTACTGTGTAGCCAGCTTTCAATTCATTCCACTGTCTGTTCTTCTATCCCACATTTCCTAAGCTTGCTTACAAGAATGTTATGGGATGTGAAAAGCAGAAGACAAAAACTATGTGAAAGCAAAGGCAAAATCCGTGGCACAAATGCCAAACAACAGCACTCATACAAGTTGTGGTATTTAAAAATCATTTTCAGTTCCTGAAAGGAATATAAAGCAAGATATTAACTAAGCCATCTTTCTGTTAGCAATCCATGTAGTTTTCCATATTTCTAAATACACTTGGCACAAAATCACAAGGAGTAGCATCAGTGACAGTGTTTATACTTGTAGTTCATATATAAGGTTATTCTGTTACCTGTACATAATAAATGTAAACCAGGCTCCTGTGAAGGCAATTCATAAATGTTAGCCACAAGGAAAAAGATAATAAAGTGGTTTACATTATTGTAAATGTAAATGTAAAGCATGTTTACTTTTTATTAACAAATTCAAACTGAGAAGCTTTCACCTCTACTCCCTAACATAGCAGGTAATTATGGCCAAGACATGCACTTAAAGAGGAAAATGTAAAGTAAACTGAAACATAACAAGAATCATTTCTTGCTGATCACAACTTCACTGTTGGTATGACTAACTCCTTAAGATGCTAATTAAAACATACGACTTCATTTCAAATAATCACTTTGGTGATTTTTTTAGGATTAGCAGAGATCAACATTCAAGATCAGTGGATTAAAATAAGAGTAGCAAAAATGAACTCAGGTGAAAATGCATTGTACACAGATCATTTCTCTGCAAAAGATTTTCTTTCCATTATTCCCTTAATGAAGGATCTTCCCACTAATGCTATGCATGTGAATTTTAAGTACTTCTGAAACATGTTCCTTTTCAGCTGTCAGTGCCACGAAAACCTCTCTGTGAGCCCTTCCAACAGGACTCGTGTCTGAGGAAGGAGCTCCATCTGAATTCAGTACACTAGGATGGTTTAATATTCCTTTTTATGGAACATCTCCAAGGAAACAGTTAAGAGACTAAAAGACATGAGACAAAAATTGGGAAATCTCATCTTCCAAGTTCTGTTGTTAAGAGTCATCTTACAAGCTGGAAGAAAAATACAACTCTCACAAAACCCAGGACTTAGAGATCATGGGAATGGGGTTAATAATGTACATGCCATGATCTTCCTTCTTATGTGGAAAGAGGGATGAAATTCTGTTATCTGGGCCTGACACTGGTGGTGCTTTTTCTAATTATCCCTTTTTGTCTATAAGAAAAGAATTAGGAGAATCCTCAATTTTCCTTTCTGATGTGTCTTCACCTCAGGTGGTATCAGGCCTATTACTGCTACAAACCCGGAAAAAGACACACAGAAATTATCATTTATATTACAGAGATGAAGAGCCTATCCATAACCCAGCACTTGGTGGTCAGAGAGAAAGGATACGACACAGAAAAAAGCCCAATTCTCTTTTTCATCTGGCACCCTTCCCTAGGACGCTGACCCTCCTATACCTCAGTTTCACCCAACATGTTCCTTATCTATTCTTTTATAACATGCATATTTGGATGGGTAAGCGGGGATAAGATGGTAGAGGAAGGACCAGTGATACAATAGCAAAGGTAGGTGAACTCTGGCCCAATTCAGAGGCAATATATAATGCATTTGTGCTTAGCAGCATGAACCCTTCTGTTATCTTACTGTTACCAGCCTCATTCATTGCAAAGAAATGCCATTTACCACATTATTTCCCATTTCCTACCTGGGATCCTGAAACAGCATTCAACAAATCCCCACCTTGAAATCTTTACTTATTTTTGAAGTTTTAGCCTGTTATACAAACCTTGATCTGAGTTACTGGATCATTAAGATGGCAATGCTGGGAATCTACTGAAGAGGGCCAAATCAATTTGAAAATGGCCTCTTGGTCTAATTTATGGACAGGCAGGATTCATCACAGTTAAACAATAGGGGTCAAACTGTGATGGGAGCAAGTTTTCTTTGTTTTATCAACAATGCCCATTATTAGATGAGCATATACCTTGTCATTAAGCCAATGGAACATGGGAAATCTGGCATTAACTCTTCCGACAAATTAAAAGCCAGGCACCCAAACCCAGAGAATGTGCTTGTGTTCTCAACCCGTGCTGTTTTACAGCTGCTAAATTTCTGAACTCTATTCTTCTATTTCTCTTCACTTTGGGAATATAAACAATAAACATTTGATATTGCTTATGCTGATTTTGTACTTAGAAATAAGAACTGTCAGAAAATAATCTGAAATGGAAATTCAAGTGAGTAAAAACACATGTCCATTAGGAAAACAAATTCATTTCTGAAAACTTTACAGGACAAAATATTCAGTCAGAAGCTATGAACTACTTTAAAATAACATCACATGTATTGAAGTAAAAAGCCTTAGTTGGGCTAAGTATGGGCGTAATCATAATGGCATTGCTTTCCTGTTTTATTTTTGCTTCAAAGCCAAATCGAATAATATATTTTAAAAATTATTTATAATCAATAAAATAGGTGTAGAAACATACACACTCTGTAAAATCAAAGTAGACTAATTTCTAAAGCACACTCAAGTTTTCTAGAAATTAGTGTGAGATCTGTGCAGAGGCCTGCTTTTCAGCAAGAGCTGAATACCAGACATGATTGAGAAATTTTGTTTCATATTTTTAAAAGATAACTTCATATGATAGCTTAGCAAATATTTTCAAATTGCACTTCTCTGAATATATTACTTTATGAACAATCTTCTATCAACATTTCTGTCACTTGTGGCACTTTTTTTTTTTTTTTAAATCGAAGTCCTCTTTTCACATGAAAATTAAACTTTTGAATCCCTATTGACAAACTAAGAGCTTATGCACAACATAAAAAATTCCAAAGAACCAAAGAATGTTTATTAGAAAATGGCATCTATAAAGGACAAAGAAGCCAAGGCAGTCTCTTGGTATCTAAACCATGTGACAGACCCATGGGCAGCTTCAAAGCTGCTACTGTGATGCATCTGCCAAGCAGCCAGCTGCTCCTGCTAGACAACCTTCTTTGTGCCTTGGCATCCAGATCTTGTGCTTGCCACTCAAAAGCAACAGAAAGAGTCACAAGATACAGGATGTTAGCTACCCCTTCATATTACACCTGTAAAAATCCCTGTGTAGATAGTGGGTGCCATGGGAAGTGACATTTTTTCTCTAAAATGCTGATGCAGTTATTCGTAGGGGGAAAATGAGAACTGAAAAACACTTTTCTTGCAAGAGCACCTTTGTCCTCAGGACTCAGAAAAGCTCTTGTGGCATAAAAAACTATTATTTTAATTATTTTGAAGTTAACTAACGTACCAAAGATTAGATGGCTCAGGAAATGTCACAGAGAGTAAGGATTCAAGTATGTCTCCTTCAGAAACAAGCCAAATAATCACTTCTTCCTTGCAAAGAATAGATAATTTCTACATATGCCAAGAGGTTTGCTGTACAGCAATCATCAGGAATGAAATCATTACAACCAAGTTAATCCATATTTGCACAGAATCTCCTCCTAAAAGCCTTTCACAGTTTTAATGGAGGATCTTGTATGTCTTAGATATTATATTTTATACCATTTTATACAATATTAAAGCAAATCCATAATTTGCAATTAAATTCTGTAAATTTATTCTGAGAAGTCTGCCTCTTCTCTCAAACCTTAAAGAATTTTATAATAAGAGTGGGCCTGATTTGATTACTTCAGGTTTATGTATGAATTTTTATTTTTATGGGTTCCTTAGAAGGGAATAAATTGCTCTTCAATCCTCTGTAAACTTAAAAGCAGTAGGAAACATCATGATGGAAAGATTTGGCATTGGTGCTACAGCATGGCTAGCCAGATTTAAAAGCTCATAGCACAGCGATTTGAAAGTCTCAGATACGGTTTCCAGCCACGTTCATTCCGTATCGAGAACTGATCAGGTGAACAGAACACCACCTAGTCCCACTCGGAGCTGCTTCTATCCTAGCACTCACTTTACATCCATTCACTGATCTAGTTTCTGTGTCCAGTGGGCAGTCTGGAATCAGCATCTTTGAAACATTCATATATTATATCATACCCAATGACATGGAAACATTTAAACAAGACAGACTATTAAAAGACAGTGAGAGCCATGGATTAAAGTGTAGAGTGAAAAGTTTTTGGAACATTAGACAAAGCATGGTGCATTTCAGACTTGGATAAGGATTCTGCAGTTATGAGGGTGTCTGGTGTACTTGTTTGTGTTCTGAGGCCTGAATTTATGGGAAGCTGTTATATTAATTGAAATAATGAAGGGAAAGTAGTAATTTAAAAATGCTATGATGCTATGACTGCAACAAAAAGCTTCCAAGAAGGGCAAGTAAGCCCCTCTGGAAGTTACTCAGATTAAGTTACCCTCAGTTTGAGGAGTAATTATTTGTTAAAAAATAAATTTTTATTATTTTGACTATGCAGTTTGTTGCTCTGTTTGCAAATTTCCTGATCTCGTTTGACTTTTAGTTCTGAAATACACATGGTCAGGAACTAAAATGATTAAACTGTGTAACCTGTTTATTCAGATCATATACTGAAAAGTATCTTATTTAATATGTATCTACTGTAAAGTGATTCCAACAAAGCTGCTCAACAAAAAATGAGCTCTCAGATAAAGGAAGAGAATCCTTACCCTCTCTGACATCTGCCTGCAGGCTCAACTCTCCATCAGTGAACTGCAATATAGAAATTTACCTGTCTAATTATATTTGATGCTTAAATCCTATCAATCATAAAGCCAGATGAATTCTTAAAAGCACTACATTTTGACATCCATAACCTCTGGGTTATACTTCAAGAAATGCTGCAGCTCAACAGGACTGTGATATACAGGTGTATGAGTTAATAAATTTGCCCAAAACACTCCTTAGCCTCAGCTTCTCACTTCTCCATAATCAACTTCTCAAGACCTTCCATCAGTAAATTAAATATGTACATGTTATTTCATGGCATTAAGCCTGCTTATACTAGCTAAAGATCTTATTCAATTTGTCTATGCAGCTACCTCACATTTTATCCATCTTTCAGGATATGTGACAAATACAGATGTCCTGCATGAGAAAAAGTATGTACGATCCAATCCACCAACAATGTCAATATTAGCTAAAGCTTACTAATTAACCTGTGAGAAGTGAATAAGCTAATTAGCAGTACACACTAAATAGAATGGCATTAGTCAGTCAATCGATACTGGTTTCCACTAAATGAATGAGTAATTCCCACACATTCTGGGTCATTGTCAACCTCTCAAATTTTCCATTGGACTAAAAAATCAAAACCTGAAAATACTATCATGGTTCAACTTGCTACTTGTACTCCCGCAGATCATCAGTGGTTACATTTTCAGTAACACTGAAACAGCTTCCCTTGCTTCAGACTGGTTTCTGTTCCCTTCACTCAGAACAGCAAATGAGATGATAATTTTCCAGGTCCTAAGATACCTCAAAAGTTGTTCCAACAAATTTTCTCACTTGGGGAAGTACTTACTGAGGTATACAACTCTCAAGTATAAATAAACCCTGCCGCAGGCACAAATGAGCTAAGGAAGATGCTTTAAGTGGTGCCTAAACTTTGCTGATTGGCAGAGCCTTAAGATACTTTGAGCCAACTCCCAGCATGCTGCCAGACCACACATTGCAACCATTCTACAGATATCTAACTTTAGAAACAATAGTAAAAGTAATGCCAAAAGAATATGCTCACATATGCTTTCACTACAAGGCCCACTGTCCAGACTTCAGTTCATTTACTTCAGTGATTAAAGCCTTACAGGAGTATCTCAGCTCTCTAAAGATTCTGATAGATGAAGGTGTAAATACTGACTTTCAGTCACGGCCCTTGCATTTTCACTGGGAGCTTGTAATTGTTGATGGTACCCCTTTAGTACTAAAACAGCAACAAATACTAAGTTGGAGACAAGGTTAAAATAAAATGCTCATTGTCCTTATGAGTATTGTTATTATCTGATTTTAGAGTTTTTCTTATTTTGACTAGAATTAATCCTTAATGCCTGTGCCATGCAAAATCTCCTGCTATGTGTTCATCTAGACATCACAAGTAGTATTTTGGAAATGAAACATTTCCATTAGTTTAGATATAAACAAATTCAGTGGGAAAGAATGTCTGACCCATGTAAGTACTGGCTGGAATAAAAATGCATGATGAAGCATCTCTTATTGATTAGCAGATTTGCTCTTGTGCATGCTATTTCACAACATGCTTAATCAAGCCTTCTCTGAAAGATTCCAGAAAGATTCAAAGAAATTCTTGATTTTGATAAATAGACTGTCAAGCAAGGTTAGACTTGCAATGTATTTAACCATCAGCTGGACCTTACATTCTCATTTCAGATACATATACATAGGTCCTAATATGTAATACAAAACCCCCCAAAATCACACACACTCCTAGAGAAATTATGTATTTTGCTATGAAAGAGTTGGCATTCTACTTTGAAAAACGCTGTTACCAGTGTATGAAGTGATCTCATTCTGAGAGGGTATCTGCTCTTTGTAGCCTGCTCTTTGAAAAGCTATGACTTTGTGTGATAGAGCAGAGGATTATGTAGCTTTGCAGTAAATAACAGGCATTGAAAGTCATCTTAAGTGCACTTTCAAACATGATGCCTGTGCACTTTCCAACATGTTTTGGCTGACATTTCAAAATTTCCACCAAACATGAAAATGCATTGAATCACTAGGAAAGACAAAGAGAAAAGCTTGAGATACAAGATCTCCACCAAGCACAATGAAATAAGGGAAATTACAGCGTGGCGAGAAGAGGTGAGATGATAGCAGAGAAACATCCTCATGTGCAGTATGCATAAAAGAGAAATGATGCTTCATTTAACCATTACTCTTTTCCTAAGTTACTCCATCTACAAGACATCCATCAAGAGCATTTCTCCCACATTGTTGTCTATTAGAGTACACACCAGTTTAGAGACACAAGAATTCTTGGTTGCATATAGTACATAGGGAATTAGCTGCTAATGATGATTCAAATTTGTATAAATGATCAGTTAGAAGTACACATATGCCTAATGTCTGGCAGAACCTTGAATCAGAATCTTCAAGTATGTATTTTCTTTCTCCTTACACTGTAGCCAGCACAGAGGAGATAGCTGCACATGATGCTGGCATATAAGTTTTAGACCTTTCTGAGATGCATCTTTAGGATTAAATACACATTTTTTTTCAAATGCTTCAGTGAAAAAAGATTATCTTCAAGTACATAGCTGCTGTTTTTCAATGACAACTTTTTACTTTCACAAATAATATTTGGATTTACTGGAGGCAAGCAAGACTGCAGTAGAGAAAGCAAACATTAAGGCAGTAAAATATCATCACTTCTTTTGTCTGTAAGAGACCTTTCATGTGGAACACCAGAAATGAGCATTATCTTCTAATACCTACTGGAGGATTTCAGCTAGCCAAGTGAAAAGAATAAGCACTGCATCATTGCTATATTACATTTTTAAAGTATTAATCTCCTTCTGATTTAGAACTGATACCACTTCACACTTTATCCACTCATTCTGCAGGTGTATGCTAAGCATGGAGCATGTAGTACTAAAATGCAAGTACAAAAAGCACTGAAATGAAGGAGTGCTCAAAATAATGGGAATGCTTCTTAAGTTAGAGACTTGATTTATTAGAAATGGTTCAAACATTTTTCCTAATTAATGTGAGCAAAGTGCCTAACAAAACTAGAGAACGTCTCTAGTTTGGACTCATCCTCTGCACTTCAAAGGGCAAATCTGGGTAGAAGAAAAGAGGGAGCCCTTGTTTTAGTCTCAGTGACAACATTAAAAAAGTGCCATTTAATGTTAGTATGTGAGCCATGGCTGATGAACAGCTTCTGTGTTTTTCAACTTGTAAAAAAGCCTTGAAGTGGAGTTGAAAAATCTTCCTGTTATCTCATACCCATATTTCTCTTCACATCCTAAGAGTCAGACAGGTTTAGAAATATATGCAAATATATCTCCTAGTACTGCAAGAAATTTGTGCTTCTATCTTCTGACAGGTAAGATGAGGTATTGAGTAAAGATTCATCTCTGGAACTGAACCTAAATCAGGCTTAGGTATCTAATAGTGGGAACCATACTGCCCATTTTTTTCTTTCTAAAAGGTTGATATCTAAAGTAGACATCCTGAGATGTAGATTTACTTCACAGACACCAATCTTAGGACTTGCTTAAGCATAACACACATCTGATGGTTTTCACTTCTCCCATTCTAGCCTTTTTTGCTACGTTAAGCAACATACCCATTCAATGCACTGCCTCTGCCAAAGCCCATTCTAGGCTGCCTCACTCAGGGTTGTATATTTCAAGAGCCAAGAAAACACCAAACTCTCTCTGGAGATCTGGCTCAGGATGATTTGCCATCAGGTGTGACCTATGTCACTGTCAGCATCAGAATTAGGGAGACCTGTCTTTCAGTCCAAAGCACAAAAATTACTCCTGCGAGAGATATCAAATGCTCAAAATTATGTACAATCCTTCATCTAACTTGTATGTACAATCACAGTGGAGCCATATCCCTCGGCAGCTCCAAATGCTGAATGTAGTCCTGGCATAAAAGCAGAGTGACAAGACAATGATTTCTTCCCCACTGCAGTTTGACTTCTGTATAAAACATTCCAGGGAGAAGGACAGCTGCCAAACTTCATGAAGTTAACCCTTTATATATCGCTTGGGCAAGATTTTAGATCAACTATTTATTAATGCTACTCACAATGACAATTACCTTCACTTTCCTTTTGCCTAAATTGAAGTCCTGCCTCATCTCCTGTAAAGTAGATTTCTTTACAAATGTACAAGTCATTCCTGGATCAAATTATGAGAAACTTTGACAAACCACTTTTGCTAGTGGAACTAAAGAACACTTACTCTGCAACATGTCTTCTAGCTTGGCCTTTGATGGCACAAGCAGTATGGTATTTCAATTTGGGGATTTGCTAGAAGGAATAACTCAAAACTGTAAAGCTGTTTTTGTCATCCTGGCAGTGGGATGTGAAGAAAACACCTTGTCTGATATCAAACAAGGAAGGGTTTGAAAGTGCAGATAACAAGGCTGGGATGTGTTGTGTATGTTAAACTAGCAGATCACAGGAGCTGACACTCCTATTCCACAGTACTTCAGAGAAAACCCCCAAAATTTCATAGACCTTTACACAAAGAACAGTATTATTGACAATACTAGCGTAGACACTAAAGATCTTCTTCTGTTTTGACATCTAGTGTGGTCTTGCTATCAACATGATTTGGTATCAAGAGTTTGTCAAGTTGGCACCATTAGCAATAATTCAACAAAGTCTGCTGAGTTACCTTTTAACTTTCCTACATGCATAATCCAACTCATTAAGGAAAAACACTAAAATCAGTTTAACTGAATGTATTCTTATTGTATTTTGCTTTGACTCTACTTAAAAGCAAATGTAACACTTAATGGTATGCATTTCTAAGAAAGCTGCAGGAAGTCAGGTAGGTAATGACTGACTAACAAGGAAGACTAATGACACAAATTGCAGTAAAATGTATAATAAAAGGAAGAATTATTATTTGATAAAGTCTTGCATTCATACACACATGCATACATACTTCTTCCAGTCACACCTAGGGATGTAGCTTATGATTATGTTTAAGTGTTAAAATACGATGTAAAATTTCCTTCAACAATATGGTTTTGCACTTTACTGTACTGATGTTACTGCAGAAGTAGTTGTAAGTTTTGGCTAGTATGTACACTAAATGTAGGTCTGAAAGCCATCTTTACTGAGAACATTTTGAATGTTACTTCTAGCTCTGGGGAAAAACCTTTTAAAATCTGAACTTTTCTACATAGAATTTGAGGTTCATTTAAGAAATTATTATTTTTTTTAATTGTTTAGTATGAAAAAGGACAAACACACACGCACCCCTTCCAACCTAAAGAAGCCAAGACTGAGCTACATTCCTGAAGAATGTTTGACAAACTCACCCCTTTTTTGTTAGTGAATGAGAGCAGTAAATAGGTTTCAATTTTTACAGACATGTTCTTTATTCAAAAACCTTTAGTGAAAGGTTTATTACAATGTATGTCTGCCTACAGCTTGTTCATAAAGGAGTACCTGCGACAGATAGGTACTCCTGCCTAATGGCTATTTTGTATGTTCAAAAGCATCCACAATCAACCTCTGTCACAGAATTAATGCTAAAAAAAAAACCAAAATAAATTCAGAGTTAAGCTTCCACTGAAGGAAAAGGTGCTCCAAAGTTATCAACTAGTTTCTGATTTGACCTTACCCTAGAATTCTCCTTGTGGCCACATCGTCATCATAGTTACCAATTCTGGAAATTATTCTTTTTCTCTCAAAACCAGAGATCACTTCAAAGAAAAGATTAACCCATATTTCTTCAATGAAATAAACACATCAGAATTAAAATATGCATGTATCAAACACATGTGGCAATCCTCTATGTTATTTATGTTATATAATTAATTCATATGGGTAATTCAAAAAAGTAATTAAGCTTTATTTTCCTAACATCCACTAAGAGAGTAATCAATTTAGTGGTGAAACAGAGCTAATAATTCTGTAGAAATTTTACAGTATCTTTGCTTTAGCATGAAGTTGTTGCTTATCCCTGTCCTTAATTTGTGTAATGGGGCCGATTTGTTCATACACACATTTTCTTTTCATTGCATGATACACTGAATCAGAAAATAAATATAAAGTTGATTGACAAGCGATTAATTATAAACCACCATTACTTTCTGACTATCCTGAATTTTTATTTCAGCCTCCTTTTAAACCTGCTTCTGAATCTGATGAACAAATTCCTTCTCTGTATGATATTTCCTTCACTTTCTATACACCTTAAAATGACAAGACTCTCTTTTTCAGTCATATAATTACAATGATTAGAGTTTTTTCTACCCATTCTTACTCTCAGGAACACAGTACTGTATGTAACCTTTCTGTATTCCTTTTATGAAAACAAAGGCAGTTAATATGTTTTGTAAGGAAAATTACAAATGAAAAAACTTAATGTACTTTTGGCATCATTTCAGGTTTTATTTATTATAGTGTTCATAATGATATTTAGGTAATACATTTGGAATCAAGAGGTGTAAAAAGCAGAATGGACATGTTAAAGGCTCAGTCTTGTTAGTAAGGCATGTTGCCATGGATTGTTTACAAATACCCAGATGTTCTTCAGACTACCTTGAATTTGTTTTGAAAGGCCAAGGCCATACATTTTGCATTTTGCTTCTCCCCGTTCTGTACAATATGTACTAATATAGTTGAGAAAAAAAAATAAATTTCAAACTAAGAAATATGGAGGTAAAAAGAAAGTGTATTTCACCTTGCCAGAAAAAGAAGAGGCCCACATTTACTGTTTTCTTTACACATTCTCAGAAAGAGATTATGTAAACAGTGGACAAGAACCAAATGAAATAAATACTGTTCTACAGATTTAAGGCTAGCACACACAGTGCCTAAACATATCTGTACACAGCACCACTGGTGAAAAAGAAATGAAAAAGGAACTAGATAGCTGGAACAATGTTGTGTAGTACAGTGAGTTCATGACCTACTGCAAAAATGAGTCACCTACTACTTTCACAGTTGTTCACTGCTGTGAATTGGGCAGGATTTCCAATGTACAACTTCCACTTCTTCCTAATTAAAAAGATTGTAATAATTTTAGGAAATAACCAAAACAAAACCTAAACACATAAAAAAGAAATTTTAATTTAGTCTCTGTAAAATGGAAGTATTAAATCAAAGCTAGTATCAAAATGGAAAAGTATACTCTTCCATTCTATAAGCAAAATAGATTATTCACACCACTTGGTTGGAGAGTGCAGCTCAAAGTAAATGAAACATTAAAACATGTCTCTCAAACTTTTTGCATTTGACAAATCACACTTTCCTCCAATGAGAGAAGCCATTCTCTCAAATATTTCCTGCCAGGCAATCACAACCAACATCTCTATTTTGTCACAGAATTTAGCAACAAACCTCTTTGTTATAAAGTTAGAGTGTACTATGACTAGTAAGTGATTTTACTTGTACTCCTGGATCTTGTTCATGCTTTAATGAACCCTTCAATTATTTAGGACATAAGATCAACCAAATTTTGGAAAGATTTTATACAGACCGAAGTATTAGAAGCTGCACCAGCTTATTTCACTTGGGACTTTGACAGAGTGGCTTAGGTTGGACTTTTTATAGAGGAATGGATAAATAAGGAAAATTACTGAATCACTTGCAGGATAAAGAAAGAGACTGTGTGTATGTCCAAAGAGGAGGTTAACTTAAAATGAGAGGTTTTCAACTCAGAAGAGTTTCTGGGCTCTAAATACTCTTTTCCTTCACTAGTACTGTGCATATTTATTTATACAGTCACTGAGTGTCCACTTGAAATACACAGCACACTGTCAGCTGATGGATTTAGCAAGCAGACCACATCATCAGCCATTTAGTACCAAATTTTTAATTCTATACCTTCAGAGCCCTGATAGGCTTACTCTTTCCCTCTCCTTTGTCCCAATCTGAGGACAGCTGGATCTGTGTAAGACAAAGGGGAATTTTACTAGTTGGAAAATCACAGGATCACAGGATGTCAGGGGTTGGAAGGGACCTTGGAGATCTTCGAGTCCAACCCCCCTGCCAGAGCAAGATCATATAATCCAGCACAGGTCACAAAGGAACACATCCAGACAGGTTTTGAAAATCTCCCGATAAGGAGACTCCACAACCTCCAAATATTTTTAGGAACTTGATTTTTTGTGTTTCAAAGTATGCTGTACTTTAGCTACTGATAAAACAGCTTATTGCAGCTGTTGTCTTTGTAAATGAGGGAATTACAGCAAGAAATCACCTTTAACATTTAAATTTTTCATTTCTATACCAGTAAAGAAAACTATCAAAAAAATTTATAATCATAAAGTAGTATAGGCTGGATAAGGCTTTTGCGTTGATGCTTTCTCACCATGAGTTAGCACAGTATTAGTCCTTCTTAAGATACATTTTATTTCTCTAAGGCCAGTGAAATTCTGCTACTTGTGCACATACTGTCGGTGAAATATGGCAGTAACAAATAATAGCTTAGTGGTTTCTATATAGTCTAAGAAAGGAAGTTCTTCTAGGTTATGAAGTATTACAGTTCCAGTCAAAGGAGCTGCACTTTGCCACTGCTGTTTGTCACATTAAAATACTTCTAATATGTATGAAGAAAAAAGTTTTCTTTACTCTTTTACAAATCATTGTATTCTCGTGAAATTTTGTAAACCAAAAGTTTTATTTCAAAGAAATCCTCAGCTTCTACTTCTTCTAGTCACAGTTTATTCATGTTCTCTTGATTATTACTTCAGCAATTTAATCCTTCTTACCAACAGCAGCAATGACTGTAAGGCTTCTATATGCCTCTAAAATTATATTACCCTCATCTTCTGTGGTTGTCTCTATATCCAAGTCACCATTATTAAGTAAATCCCCAGATGTTTTGAGTGTCTGTACAATAGTTATTGGGGTATTCTGTTTATTTTAGTGGGACCCTTGATCCCTGTAACTGCATGGAACATTCACACATTTACAAAAGATTTTGCAATGCATTCCAATGAGAAACCATAAGCAGATTTAGCTCTTTTGCACTTACTCTATAAAGCAATGTTTAAGGCCAGAATCTGGAGATACAACAGGATGGTTCAGCCCCGTGAGAAAAGAGATTCTACTTCTCAGGAGAGCCACGTGATTTGACATGGGTTTAAAACAAACTTCAACTATTAAACAGTTTCTTGTCAGAAAATGTTCACCTCATTCCCTTCAGAAAGGAAAGATTAAAAAAGATGACCATTCCTATGTTCCTGAAATGGTCCCTATGCTCTCTTTTTTGTATTTACTTTGCCTCCCTCGGTCTGAAAACTACAACAGACCCATACTGAGTTAACAAGGTAAAGATTTTTAGCAGCAGAAGAGATAAATGCAATGGGTAAAATACTCAAAGGAATGATGCTAGAAGAAAATATGACTCAGCATGCATTGCACACAAAGATCCTAAGGCATTCTTGAAACAAACTCCTATTGAGCTGAATGCGAAGTAGATACTTCAGAGAATAGTACCTTACTTCCAAGAATAGTACCTTACTTCCAAGAAAGATACCTACCAAGCTTTCCTACTGTGATCTGACAAACTGTACTGGTCCTAAACTACCCTTTCCTCTTACATGAGCTACTGTTGCCATCAATGTGTTCTGTCCTCATAGATAATGTGGTAAACACTACTCCCTTTATCTTTGCTTTGACAGGGTTGGAGTCACCTGAAACTCTAGCAACATTATCTCTGTTGTTACAGAAATTTACTTACCACCAAAAACACAATCCTGCCTCATACATCTTCCTGTAAGCGCTCACATGGACCTGAACTGAGCCAGATTAAGGAGTTAATCTTTCTGAAAATAAAAGATATCTTTGACTGGAATCATGATGCGGCTGCATTAGTACTACTTCCATCAAAAGAAAAGCCCTGGGAATGAGCAGGCAGAGAAAGAAAAGATGATGAGACTGCCTCTTTCAGCAGTGGCATGGATTTCAATCAGACCAAGGTGGATGTCTAACTAGGGACAGGTGGAAAATAAGCCATTAGAGGGTGACTCCTTGGGGAACTACGTGGACCTTCACAGGATGGCTGTAACAAGAGAGGCTGACCTGAATAACTGCTTTTAGCTCCCTTCAATGAAAATAATGTAATATGTGGGGGAGGCACATAACACTTGTTTCACATACAGCCCACTTATTAATCAGGACCTACATTACTGAAGTCTCTAGCCCTTTTGACCTCCCCAAGTCACATATAAATAAAGAGAGCCCCAGAATTATTATCTCCTCAGTTACATGGACACAAAAGATAATAAATTTTCTTCCTCTGGGCTGCCCCTCCCTCTTATTTAGGACTAGGAATATAATTATTTTTTATTAACATACTACATTACCGTAAATTAAAAAAACCTTAAAATGTTTCCTGGCACCTTTGCAAAACAAACATCACTTTGCAAAATTGAGATAAAATGCTTTGAACTCCTGAACACTTTTTTTTAATGCAAAGTGCTAACAACCACAACAGACTATCAAGAGTAACACCACAGAAAATAAACATGAGCAGCAGGCAAGAGGAGAAAAAAACAACCCTCCTGTGTGATTCCTTCATTGGCTTTGCAAAAACTTGCACTTGATACGTGAAGAGCTCTGTCTGAAACCATTAATAACAAAAACAATCACCAAATGAAAGAGCAGCCTTGCAAGCAACGATCCATGAAAAGAAAGCCAGTTAATTAAACAAATCACAAGCTATCTTCAGACTGTCTCTCTCACTTTAAAGTCCTCAGTGCAGAAAAGAGAAGAAAAAAATCTCATCAAATGATATAATCATAACAGCCTCAAAATAACTCACGCATATTTCCTAATAAATCACTTTGGAAATACTAAGGGCCTAGAAAAGCCTGAAGGGAAACTGCACCTTAACTACAGTTCCTGCCTCTTGGAGGGGATTTGGAGAATACTGGATCTTCTTTCACTTCACTAAATGTTTATCCTGATTCCTTAAATTGACAGTTTTTAATATAAAATTTTACTTAATCTCTTGATTCATTTCACTAGATGTTACAGAGCCATTTCACTATGTTTCAGAAGGCACTTAATGGGAATTGAAGACTCAAGGTTAGAAACACAGCATTAATCCCCTGCCAAAACCTTACAAAGCTTTCTGGGTAGGGCCAGAGAGCCAGATCTGAGCTGAAGAATTGGCTGCGTGAACATGGCTAAAGGCAGGGCTGACCCTATGCACATTATTGCCCTGATGGAAAAAGTAACAGCAAGTTAATGGAACTGGATGTGCATTAATTTTTCTGAGGTTATACACTGTGATGAGACTCTTTCCTCAGCTTCTATGGGTCATAGCAGCTGGTAGGAGCCATAACAGTGTCATTCCATTATAAGGCTATTATTGATCCAAAATCTAATTTGAAGATCAATTTGGATCGGAATCAGAACCCAATCTGACAATGATTTCAGAGCAGGTAAGAGGTAATTTACTCCTCTGGGTGCCAGAAATCAATTTTTGTTTTCCTGTACTGAGTTAGCTGCCAAAAATAAGGGAAAAAAAGAACAAAAAAAAGAGCTGAGGATAATGTGTAAATAAAGGATTATAGTAATCCAATCTGGAGGTGATAAATGTATAAACCTGGCTGCAAACCCATCTGAGGTAAACAAACATTTAATCCCAGCTAAGTATCTCTGATAATGGCAAAAAGGATTCATGCTATTTTTGATGCATTTGGCTAATACAAAATACAGCTTTGAATTCAAAGCAATTCCTTGCATTTCTCACGTTATTCTTTGTGGCAGTCAGCAGCCTGGAAGCTTATGCGGGGATCTCAAGACTCATCACTACTGTTTGTATTATAGCTGTGCTGGCCACACTGGCTACTGTGAATTAAAGGGCTAAAAATATCCAGTTTCAGACAGGCTGTTAGAAGTCAAGATCACTTTGGCTATGCCTACATTGTGGAGTGCTGTGGCTTCTATTTTTGTCCTCATCCCCATACATACACTTGCTTCGCAAAGAAAGGAAGGATGAACAGGTAGCTGACATGTCCCCAGCTTGCTTGCCATGTTCATCCAAACCCATCTTCACCAGGAACACGGACCTCTGGGTATTCACTGCAACATGCCTGCACCATGGTGCAGGCTTTTTCTCAAAGTTGTTGACAAAGCTGAGAATTCTCCACTCTCCACAGGGTTGGCCCTTAAACCCTTTTCACCTTCATTAAGTGCAGATGTACTGCAGAGATGGGAGACTTAGTTATCTACAGTGAAACTGGAAAGGGTTTTATTTTCCTCTAGACAACTGCAGTGGAATCACTTTTTCTCAGATTTGGCTGTAATTGGAGCAAGGCTCTCTCTGAATCTAATTTCAGCTGGAACTAATTATAGGAGGAAAAGGTCATAAATGTAAGACGGCTGCATAACTATGTTGGAAGAATATTGACATCATATAGTATTAACTCTGCTCCTGTAAAGGCCATAAATACTTAAAAGTAAAAACAGCCATTAAGAGATAGAACAAAATGTACCTATTTCTTTTGCTTAGAGGGGGAAATGAGGGAGGAAATGAGGGAGGAAAAAAAAAATCTCTAAAGGGAGATTTAAAATCATACAATAAAGAAGTGCTGCACACAAAAAAATAATTTAAAAAACCCAACCAAGAAATAGAGATTGACTGTCTCAGATGACATCCTGATTCATTCCAGAAACAAAGAGTACTACTACTTCTGGACTAAGTACTATTCAAAATCTTTTTGGAAAAACTAATTTCAATAACAAAAACAGCCATAGAAAATTGCCAAGACTGATAACCAAGCTACAACCAGCAGCACTGATTCCACACAATCATACCATGTGTGAATGCTAGATACACCAAGACATATCTTAAAAAAGAAAATTCCTTATTACTGTGCTCCTAAACATGGGCCCTCTGGGACCAAATGGCTGCCAAAACCAGCCCAACGCCAAGTCTGACCACAGCCAGAGCCTCAGAGGCTTCAGGATGCTCCCCATGAGGAAATCTATAGGCAGACCTAGCCAGGAATCCTCATTGGGAATCTTGTTAAATGTTTCCTAGAATTTTCTAATGGATTTGATATAATGAAGAATGTGAGCATTTTCTCAATGTGTATTTTCTTGTAATTAACACACCAACACAAGGAGAATAACATGAATAGGGGTAAATTATACATGCAGCCTAAATTTTTACCATAATATGTTTAAATTAGTCAACAAATTGTTATTTAGACATAGCTGCACATTTACCATCTTTCTGAAATTAAGTGCTGCTTTGGTACTTAGATTTACAGACACTCAGTACCTAAACCAGTTACATGGTCTGCTTTAGCCCTGAGGCTGAACTGTAGTGATGACCCAATTCGAATTAATAAACACAGAAGCCTGCCAGACATCTTGTGATAAGCTGCATTGCAATGAATCTCTGTAGATTCTGTAGGAAGTAGTTGAAAGTAATTTCTGAAACATCAACTGAAATAAATTACTAATTAATTTTTCTTTCCCTTTCTCTGATAGCAACCCCACAAATGCATGATACTACTGGGGTCTGCATCAGAACATTTTGTGGTGACTCTGATTGCAGTCTCTCCATCAAAGCCATATGTCACAGGAGCAAAGGCTCACACTCAGACAGACTGCTCTATGTCACCACCTTCTGACCTCACTTCAGTCTGAAGCAAATTCCTACTAAGTTGATGGAGGTGCATAAAGAGATCAAGCAACCTGTTTGCCTTTGCACAGTACAGTGTCTTCCTAACAATGTTTATTGTTGCATCTGTATCAATGGAAAATCATGTCCCCTTTATGTTCATTTGCAATCACTAAATTCCTTCTATGATCCTTGATTTATGGCTTTTTTAGTAAGTACTATTCAATTGCCATCTATTGCCATCAACTGGTCTCACCTATGTTTTCTCTCTGCTGTGGCCACAAGAATAACTTGTCCTTTCAACAGAACACATGTTTAATAAAGAGAAAGGGGACAATGATTAGCTTCTGAGAAGTACTCGACAGACTTAGGACCAGATGAACACAAAAATAAATGCCAGAAAGTGGCAAGTCAAGATCAAACGGTTCATCTTGAAAAGGAAGAAGATAACTTTTGTCCATACTTTGCTCTCCAGTCATTATTCTACTTGCTGGAACATTATTCTTCAAATTACTTTTCATTACATGGCCTACAAATAAATATGCACCACTATCAGCCTGCTCTGAGGTTGAATACAAGGGATACTCACTTTCATTCCAGTCAAGGCACTATTCCAAGGTGATTTAGACTGTCATTATAGGCTGTTGCCTTTCTTATGTAAATTTGTAATCAAATATTCTAAATAGGTGATGACAAATAATTTGGGTAAAGACTGCTAGGAGACAAAATCACAGCCACAGGACCTCACAAGTGTAACAGGAGAACTTCACACACATATATGCACGTGAACAGTCCACAAGGATATGTTTCCATGGTAATAAATCTAACAACTTTTTTCTACATGAAAAGAGCCTACACCAAATTGGTGACAAAATTTTTTTATAATGCTTAATTTAGCAAACTTCCTTCTCATTATATAAGCTATTAGGACAAAAGCAGCATTAATTAACTTACCGAATTTTTAATCAGATGCTGCAATGATAATTTTTCATTTTAATAGTCCGTTCTTATAATGTACTTTTTAGAAATGTTTCACGGAGTGAACCAACAAATTAATACAAGAATTACAATCCTTTTGTTTGTTTCAAGTATTATGCATCACTCTGTGCTGTTTAAATGCCCTTTCAGTGCAACAGAAGAATCCTCCTTAAATGCAAAAAGTCATTTGCTGATATATCATCTAGTAGTTCAGGTACTGTCCACGAAGGTAGTGTTTAATTTATTTTTTTTTTTTACAATTTACATATATTTCTTTATTCTTAACATTTATGAGATCAGATTTAGCTTCAAAAGAATCTTCTGAAAAAAGGATGATTTTCTCCTTTATTTGATTTCTGAACAAGTCACTTTTTGGTTGGGATTCCAGGGTTGGACATCCACAGAATGTTTGAAATGTGAGTACTATATGAAATTCTACCTGAATGGGAACACTGCAGAGTCTCAGGTGGGCTACCCCATTCTCTCACAGACAGACCTGTTTTTCTGCACCAAGCTAGTCTCAGAGTGGGATAAAATTCAGGAACATCAGGATGCTAAATCCTGGAATGTTTCTATTTAGCATGTCTGGGCATTACAAAGTCCCACAGAAACAAAAAAAGGAAGAAAGACATTGCCTTTTCTAATGGCACAGTACAATTCGAACAGAACTGTGCTATCCAGGTTCAACATTTCTCACTCTTGACTCTCTGCCTCTGCATGCTATTGCTAGTCTTTTAGAATTCCAGCCTTAATGAAATAGGTAAGCTGCAGAAAAGATTAAGCTGAAAAATACAGCAGGAATACAGAATAAGGACAGGTGATTGATCTTTGAGTGGATATCCAACAGAGCAATGAAATTCTCAGGCTGGTTCTTCTTTATTTCAAAGTGGTTTTGATTCAGAGGGATTTTATAGCAGCTAAATCATGCAGTTGGCACAGATTGTGCAAGCTTTTCAGCACGTTATACTCTGAAAGATGTCACAATTGGCAGAGGCAGTAAAGCTTCATGAATTTATTGTTGTTTCCCACGGAACACTGAAATCCAGGGCATCAAAAGATGATACAGCACGTTACAATACTATTGTGTCAAATTACCTGCTACCCTGGCTAGCATAAACCTCTGGTGGAATGCTACAAAATGCCAACTGGAAGCCCCCTGTGTAAGGGGAAGAAGAAGGTATAACTGGATAGACTAGTGACTGACAGCTGCAAACTCATCCTGTGGTCCTGTAGGCATACTGCACTCAAGCAATTCAACTTATTTGAAAATCCATCTTTTGAACGAATGCACTTCAAGATTGCTCCCAAATTAGTAATTTTACATTCGGGAGTAGTATTTTTAAAGTCAGAAGGACTACTCATGCATATTAAATTATAGATATCCTTGAGTATTCCCAGCATCAGGAACATGTACTGGGTGTTTATTTATTTAATCGACATATTATGGACAATTGCCTTTCTCACAGTGAATAAGAGACTGTTCTAACAGCAAATTTAGGTTGTCTGAACATACTGCTAATTATCACTGTACAAAAAGTGTGTAAAGGCACATGAAGTAAGATTAATTTACTTTTTCTGTCCTAAACTATCAACTGACCAAATTGAAATTTCACCACATCTTAGTAATCTCTACTAAACTCCAAGTGAAAGTCAGCCCATTTTCAGTCAAAAGTGCAGCTGAAAAAACGTGACTAGAAAAAGATTAGAGTGGTTTCTTTAACACTCATTTTTCTTTTCCACTCAACTTGAGCTAATTGCAAACATCGCAGAGCATGCTTGAAAACTGTGTAACAATATATTCAAAAACCAAAATAAAAAGGCACTTTCTTATAGCCCAAGACACTCATATGTAAACAATCAACAGAAAAAAAGCTATTTGAAAATTTCTCATGAATTATCTGAAATGGATATAAGGCACAGCTGCCCTCCTATTATATCCTATGAATCTACATACTCAGAAAAAAATTGCTATCTTTTAAAATTCTGGAAGTTTCATCCTTTAATAATTTATGTTGAAGGCTATGAGAGATGTTTAAGAAGCTTACACTTTTGTTTTCTAATTCTAAATATCTAGTCAGGAATTCAGTATCTCCGCAAGTACATGGCCACCCACCTAAGTAGCTATACTATGAGCAACTACTGCAAGAAAGTTCAAAAGAGTGTTCTGACCCTCAGTTTAACCTTGCAAAGAGTCTATTCCCACTACTGTTGGATATACAAAAGTAGCATTAATAGAGTTCAGGATGTGATATTTCTCTGTGCATTAGGAAGGTTCTGCTATGTACATCACAAATACGTAAAACATATCCAACATCCAAGATTCTAATTATGGGAGATATTACATTAGATTATTATTCACAACATGAAAATGTCATACTTTTCTGTGCATTCTAGTTCAGCACTTTTCTAATTTCACAGACCTCAATTTACATTTGTCAGTGTTGGAAGTTAGATGATACTGGTCTACTCAGAAAAGGAGTTAAAGGAGAGAGAGAGGTCATTCACATTTTGGGCAGTACCATACTTTGATGATGCATAAATAAAGCACAGCATGAGTGTGTCAGCGAAAAATGCATGTCCTAAAGCCCTTTGATGCAAAGGATGATGTTTGTTAGAAACAAAAGGTTAAATATGTAGAAACTGTAAGGCTGAAGTGACAATGTGAAGAGAATCTGGCTAACCTCTTAACAGAAATCCACCTTGTCATTCACTGTGAGTTTACAGACATGGAGATTTCAATAGATTACCAATGCTGATTAGCAAATGTATATGAAAATTGTATTTATAAGCTGAATTGTTAGCAATCAGTGGTATATGAATCCTAAAGAATTGGTATTGGTAATGTGCCTGAACCAAAGACCTGTCAGTGTTTTTTTCATTATTTTAATGAGATTCAGATAAGACCCTGAGATGTCAGTCTTCAATAACAGGGCACCCATGTTACCTACACTTATGGGTTCACACTTCTAGAGCAGTACAAGAGGGGAGAAGATCCTGGGAGCCCCCAGAGGGAGACAGACCCTCCAGATCCCTCAGCTTTATACCAAATATGACATATATGGGATGGAATACCTTGTTGGTCAGTTTGGGGTGACCTGTCCTGTCTGCTTCTTCCTGCAGGTGCAGCCTTTCACTTTTCTGCACCCCTCAATGTGGTACACAAGATCCAGCAGTGGCTGTGGTCTGCACACCAATCCTTGGTAGTATCTCTAACCATTGGGTGTTATCACTGCTAGCAACAGACACTGTGAAAACAGGCTGCTAACTTCAGAAAGTGCAGTTAGAAAAACTGAGCCAAAATGTAAAATCACTGAACAGAACCAGCTCTGTTCTCACTCAGACCAGGACACCAGGTGAGGTCTCATAAGAGTGGAGTGAAAAGGAAGAATTGCCTCCCTCAGCCTGCTGATCATGCATCTTTTGATGCAGCCAAGGATACAGATGGTTTTCTGGGCTGCGAACACGTATTACTGGCTCATGTTGAACTTCTTGTGAACCAACATGCCCAAGTCCTTCTTTGGGTTGCACTCAATCCTTTCTCTGTTTAACCTGTATTTGTGCCTGTTATTGCCCTGAGCCATGTGTGGGACCTTGCACTTGACCTTGCTGAACTTCATGAGGTAGGCATGGGCACACCTCTCAAGCCTGTCACAGTCCCTCTGGATGGCATCTCTTCCCTCCAGCGTGTCAAATGCACCACACAGTTTGGTGCTGTCAGCAAACTTGGTGTGCACTCAATCCCATTGTCTATGTCACTGACAAAGATGTTAAACAGCGCCAGTCCCAATACTGGTCCCTAAGGAATGCCACTCATCACTGCTCTCCATTTGGACATTAAGCCACTGAGTGCAGCTCTTTGAGTGAGACTGTTCAGCCAATTCCTTATCCATTGAATGGTCTAGCCATTAAATCCATGTCTCTCCAATTGAGAAACAAGGACGCAGTGCCAGACAGTGTTGAATACTTTGTGCAAGTCCAAATAGACTTGCCACAGGTAAACTTCCCAATAGTACATAGTGTGCAGTCTTGAGCATACAGTTTTAGATCTTCACACTTAAGCTTTTTTAAGTCTAACAGGTCAAAAAAAAAAAAAAAGTACTTACATAGCACATTTTTCATCTATTGTACAGCAAATAAGACTTTACAAATGGAAGTAAAATCTTAAACCTGTCACAGAATTCAGAACAGTGGAGTTTTGAGTTAGAACAATGAATTCATTAAACCAAACCAACCAAACAAACAACCCCCTAAAGTGTTAAAACAAGGCATTTGAATAGTAACAACTGTTAAAATGAGCTTGGAAATCTCTATGCAACATGAGATTTTTATTGGCAAACAATTAAATCTCTCTTTAAGTGCACTTTCTTTGTAGAACCTAATTTATAATCTTATCAGGCATGTCTCTCAGAAGAATTTTCTACTAGTCTAAGCCTTTATCTGCACAATGCAGAATACTAATATTGTCTTCTATGTTTGTTTCCAATGTCAAAGACTGAAATTCCAATTTAAGGTTCTGACTGCTTTCAGAATTTGATATTATTTTTAAAGTGCTGTCATTTTCGTTCACATGGTATGTTAGAAAAAGAAAATCTAAGAATAAAAAAATTCTGTTGATGGTAAGAAAGGAGAAAGGTGATGTACTTGGGAATCAGTTTGCTATAGTTCATTTGCTGTTTTATCATTTTCCTGATAATCTCCAGAGGCCTGTTTTGTTTCAGCCCTACTCATTATAATTTAAGTTTTACGATAAGTATTAAAGGAAGTTAGAGGAAAGGTAGAATTAACAGTGTGAACTTTATGTATATTGCATCCAGCTATGAATTTCTGAAACCTCTAGTAGGTATGCCTACACATACACCTCTGGCTGCTGTGTACCACCTAGGTTTCATATCTCATTGCCTTTGTTTTTTTCTAGAAATCTGTAATAGCTTAATCTTTTCTAGCCATAGACCTATATCACAGTGTACTTTTCTAACTAGAATAACAGATTACAATAATTGCAAGCAAATAGTTTTAATTCTAAGAACTGCTAACCTACCTCTTTTTTCACGTTAGCAGAATCATGAGAACAAAGAGGTTTTGTTTAGCAAGCAAATCATATAGCTCTGCATTATTATTTTCTTCTATTCCCCCAGTCCAAGTTCTGAAATTCTTTAAGAAATGGAACCACAGCAGTCACACACAGTACTAGCCTAGAGAGTATTTGTTTCATTTCACTTTTCTTTTTTTAATCCCATATAAAATCCTGTTAATTCTTTCAACATAAATAGACCACATTACTATTCCAAGCTTCCCCACCCCTCTTATTTGGCTCAGAACACCTGATGGTTAATGGTTAATTCTTAGTTGAGAAAATTAGACTTTGGTTATCACAAGTTATTGTCACCTGTTCAACTTGAAAATGTCTACAAATTTGAGGTTTCCAATTAGCATCATAAGATCCCTACAGCACACAGCTAGAGCACATTTTTTTTTTTCTGTAAGACAAATCACTTTTCATGTACACACTCTCTCTATTGAGTCTCATTTGGTAACAGTCCTTTAAAAATTATAGTGTTTTTCACAGAATAGACTTGTCATTGCCCTACCTCCTATCAAGCCCAGATGGCTGCTACTATAAAGGAGAGAAAAACAGAAAAGGGAATTAAATGAAACCCTCTCCTTAATAAGTATCCAAGTCAATTCAAATAATTCCATTTAAATTTTTACATCCAAGTCATGCCCTAGTATTAAGGCATGAAGAACATTCTCAGTGTGCTAATAAGCCCCATTACATGTTTAACTGATATTTCAGTAAGCAGAATAAGTTGTAGTTTATTTTTAAATACTATGTATGAAGCTATAGATAAACTGTGTTAGACACAGTGGCCCAGCACATTAGATTTGGGTTGACTTCCAGATGAACTTCATGAGGTGACCTTTTAACTAAAACCAACATAAAATAATACTTGAGATTTGGAGGCGGTACTTGTAGAAGTGTCATTTTAAATTCTCAAAGCACGTGACAAAAGAACACCCAATATCCTAGTAATAACTTTACTTTGTTCTCTGTAATACATACTGTGGATTTATGGCCTTTCAAGGGAGATGATTAGTACACCTTCTAGGTCTGAAGTTCTGCAGTAAAAATGAGCTTCGACATATTTTGTGGAAGAACATCCACAAAACTCTGATAACATCTTTCAAGCCTTCCCTCACTGTTACACAGTACCCCTGCAAGTATGGAAGGAGATCCCAGGTACTGAAAGTGGAAAATGCTGGCCTTTTAAAGTGGAAAATGTGTGCGGTTTGGGAGTCAAGCTCCTCCACTTTATAGAATGGTTTAGGGTTGGAAGGAACCTTCAAACGTCATCTAGTCCAAGTTCCCTGCAGTGACCAGGGACATCTTCAACTAGAACAGGTTTTTCAGAGCCCTGTCCAACCTGACCTTTAATGTTTTCAGGGCTGGGTCATTTATAACCTCTCTGTGCAACCCATTCTAGTGCTTTGCCACCCTCACCTTAAAAATTTTCTTCCTTCTGTCTTCCACTGGATGTGCTGACAATGGGCCAATGCAATCACTGACTCATGACCAGATGTGGCAAGAAAGAATCTCAGTTCAGAGATTTGTGGAGCTTATTATTAAGGATGAAACATTTTCCACAACTCAACAGTTCTGACTGACTCATTATTTAATATTTGCACACTCCCCCATGGGGATGTCTGTGAGGATTTTCTTGTACTGTAGCTGCAGTTTTGAGACAAGTTTGATGACAAAGTCAACTCTCTCTAAAAACACTGATGCCTCTAAACAATTATTTTCAAAAGAGCCACCTAGCTGCGTGAGGTTTAGGTTGTATCTAGTAGTATTAACAATGTTATAGATAGACAGGTACTGCAAGGTAAAAAAAGCTATCTTCTAAGCCTGAAACTAAATAACCTAATAAAGGATTTTATGAATACTAGAAAACAAATGGTTTAATTGTGCAATACTAAAACCCAAATTGTTTCTTCCTAGACGATACTAACAACAGACCACAATGCTCTGCTCACTACGACATTAACAAGCTCACTTGCCTTTTTTTCTTATCCTCACCTACCCTGGGGCAGGGAGTTACAGCTCAGACTCTCCAATCCATTTGGACATCAAATTCCCTTTGAAATTGAGTTGTTAGATTCCTAACTGTTTTTGAGAATCTGGGTTTAGACGGGAATACAGTGTTTGCTTATTGCTTTGTGTCTGGAGCCTATGAATCAGATAGACTTACACACAGTGGAATAGGATTATTACTTCATGGCATGGGCAGGTAGCAGCAGTCACGATCTAGCCCTTTGAGATCAAGACAGCAAGAAATTCATGAAGATTTAAAGTAGTTAAAGGAGTTTATTTTCCAGGTGGGAAATCCAGGTGTCAGAAGGAAAGGAACTATAAATTTTCAACCCAGCTTTCCACATAAAATGTAAAGCCATTTGGAGCACACAGAAAGCTCAGTATGAACTACAGCTGATATCTGGTGCAAGGTATGGTCAGTGGTTTTAAATGACTGATGGAGCTATCTCTGTACTAAAATACTACGACTGGAACAGAAGAAAGAAATCAAGATCTGTTAAAATGGTGCTTTATGCCTTTTTTCCTTCCTCTGATGGTCAAATAGAGTTCAGTTGTACAGAATGATTGTCACTTTGTACCATGGATACATAGGGTAGCTCTCCATACATCTACTAGAGAACTCTATTCCAGTGAACAGAATTATACATCATGTGGAGATGGTTCTTAAAACATGTGTTAATTTATTATTATCTCTCTAGAAAGTAAAAAAAAATCAAGCATATTCAAATTGTTTAGTTATTTTAGGTGAGGAAATGTATATGTGAATAAATATTTAATGTTGTGCTTTATTCCTACTTCAATACACAAAAGAGCTTTAAGGTACAATAAGGACTCATCTTAGCTCAACAGATTTGTTACCTTTCACTTGTAAGAACTTGGGGCTTTCGCCCACAACGTCATGTAAAACAGTCTGGTACAGCTGGGAAACTCAAACCCAATGAAGTAACAGCACAATGCAGATACTTGTGATAACTCCAGGCACTTACTCTTCCTTTTCAAATGCCAGGACCATGTGAGCATTCAACAAAGTATCAGCTACTTTAATACAATTTTCCTGAAATCAGTGACACTGCTTAAGGACTATTCTACATAAAAAAGGTAGATGAACAAGTGCTGAAAGAACAGACTACCAAATACCTTCTAAGAAAGAGTACGAGATGCTGACTTTATACTCAGCTCTGAGATCAGTGTATTAGCTGACTGGTGATTCTCTTGCTGAGAAAAGATCAATGAAGAAAAGATCATCTGAAGAAAGATCAGTGGTGACCAGACAGACCATGAATTCATAAGAAAAAGAGATTTTACTTGGAGAAATAGGATATTACCCTGAGGCTCAAGCTCAGACTTGATCATTTTTCTATCTTAGATGTTGAGCTGCTTTCACTCCAATAAAGTGCAAGTCCTGCAAGAACAGGGGGAGAACAAGCTCCAAGCTGGACAGAGCTGCTGACAGACATAGCAACGGTGAAGCCAATATGATTATAAATAGTCATGTCACATGTGAAAATGTAGCTGCCTATTTCCACAAGTGGAGCTGTCTCCCATGCTTTTGCAACAAAATGGGACTACTCCCGATAACCTTGAATTTGCTATTCCTTCTGTTCTGAGGTCTGCAAGATCTCCTGCAGTTGTAATATCGGAACGATGTTTAGTTTCTTTTTAAATACTGTCACAAGCACTCACAATCTTACAAACATCTCACTCTTACTCCTTCTCCTTTCTGTAGGGAGAGAATTGTATTACATTATGCTGGATTGTTATATTGTTAAGGAAAGGTTGGGGGGGTTTTGTTGTGCTGTTATCTTCCACTTGGAGTACTGAAACTCTAGATGGTAACTATTCTCAAAGTGATTGAAAAAAAAGCTCTCTTTCAGTGATAAACTTTTGCAAAACCAGGAAGATAAGGAAACCTCAGATAAATAAGAATATATACCACAACGTGTATGTACATACTTCTAAGACCATTCTGCAGTAATAGAGAAATAAGGTGCTCAGAGAAAAGTGCTGGATGTTGAGAAAAAGGCTTTGATGTTTTTGAGACATTAAAGGAGTTGTTAAAGCACAGTTCACCTGTGGATATTGCCAAGAAGAGGTAGCACTACTGTACCGATCATGTTTTAAAGTGTTGCTCCTTGTAAAGTGTAAACAGCACAGCAGCTTTAACCAGCACATCCTGCTGTTTCAACAGTAGAAAATAGCTTGAGTTTAGAGTATAAGCTTCATTTGGACCAAAGTTTCAGCTTTTCCAGAATAAAGGAGGAGCTTTTATTCTAATATATTTGTTTCTGTCCAATGTTGCTCCATCATTTCTTTGAAGAGGATCACACAGCTATCACTGGATGTTAATCTGCTGCACTGTTGACAGGGTGAGGTAAGTGCACGACAAGAGGGTAACAGTGAGGCATTTGGGGGGAAGCCCCAAAAAGGCAGCTGAAGCTGTTCTGATGAAAAAAATGGAATTTGAAAGAAAACAAAAGAAAATAAAACAAACAGTGGTAGAGATGTGAATTTAGAAATGAGCAGTCAGAATTTTCTGGAGGAAAAGGGGAATTCCAAAATAATGCTCAAGTGTTTCTAGGATTATAAACATCAGATAAAGCTCTGAGAACACTGAGTTCCACCTGACTGATATAATTTAAAAAAAAATCCAAACATACCATGCAAGACAGTGTACTCTCCCAGGATAAGTCACTAGCCTTTGCTGTTTGTGCTGGGAACCAAATATAAAAATGCAACCTGCCTAGTACTTGATTAAGATGGCATACTTCTAATTATGATAAAGTAACTTTTGGATGCATACTTAATATATACCTGGAGCAAATAAACACTCTCTTAATGGACTGTCACATATACCCAATGAAACTATTCAATTAATCAAGCCTTACTCCTGTGGTTAAAATGAATAAACCTAGTTTTATAAATCCAATCGCATATCACTAGGTAATAGCTATCCATTCTTTATTAAATTTTTGCTACTGTTATCAAAAGAAGAAAAATCAGATTAAATTTGAAGTATTACTTTAACAATATGTTTCAAGAATGCTTTTAGAATATCTGGACCTTACCCATTCTTTCTTTCCATTATGAAGTTTCATGGAAAAAATGGAAAGAAATAATTCAGTACTATAGGAAGGAAATTCAGAAAGCATATAATATAATAGTGTTTTCCCCGATTCTCTTCCTATTGCTACCTATTCCTTTGGAAAAGTGGGTTGAAAAATCTCGGTATAGCAAGAATTTCTTAAACAAAAAAAATGTTTTAAAAATACATGTAATTTTATGTGATATATACTTTAACTTATAAGTACATTCCTGAGGAAACAATGAAGAATTATCCAAAATTGATTTGAACCAATTTTTCCTAAAAAGCCAAGAATCACATTTTTCACACAAACACCACCCCCAAACTCTGCTCACACCATGAAGTCATGTGCTCTGTTCTTCTCTGTTCCGTTTGTCTAGCTGCACATGTAGCTGCCGTGCATTGCACTTCTAGCAGCTATACCACTCAACTTCATGAGGTTTTAATATTTTCCAAGTGTAGCAGTGTCACAGATATCCCAGACTGACACACTAGGAATAACCTTTCAGAAGAAAAGGGTAACAGGATGTTAGCTGTAAGAGAGTATGATTACTTCAGCTATCAGTGTGCACTACTAACAGTTTCAAATTTCTTTATTATTTTTGCATTTTTTGGACATTGTTCTTCAGTACCCATCACAGGAATGGGTCTTGATGGTCAATTTGAAGAATACACAGCTTCACATCCCATGAACTCTGGGAGTCCTTCTTGCTTTTGTTCAGATTTCAGCACAACTTAATGGGTGAAGTCAAAACCTCTTTCAAGTTAGGGAGAGTTTTCTCATGGATTCAAAGAGGCAGATCATCTTTGTGAGAATAAGCTGGAGCTCCATTTTGCCAAACTCCACATGACCAAAATGCATTGTTCATTTATAGCTGCCTTGATCATAATTATGTCTCATTTTACTCCAAATCACGCCCCTGAAGGTTTAACTTACATATTCATTGTTGATTCAGAAATATCTAAATAACAATGACAGTCTGACTTGTCAATACAGTTCAGGCATTTGTAATTTTTAAGCAGAACTTAAGGAAGAGAATCACTTAATAAGGTTGACCTTCTTTCTGGATAGATTTCCACACTATCTTATCAACAGTCCTATGGCTTTGCCTTTATTGAAATAAATTATTTCCATATTTTCTTGTCAGAGGTTTATCAGAGAACTGGAACAAGAGAACACTCCCTGATTTGGCTCCAATCAGAGTTCACAGGCTAGGTCAGTGAAATTGCACCCCATTCATTTTTTCGGGGGAGTTCTAGCTCAGCTGACAGTTAAACTCAAAAGCTGAATTTACAGGAGAAACTTCACAGTGCATTTTAATACGGTATTCAGTTTAATTAGCATTTGGGCAATTCCTTTTGTTCTCGGTAAACAACAGTAAGATTTGACAAGGCAGGGAAGAGAGTGTATTTGTTGCTTTCATATGTCACTCAAACTAGCCCATCACCATTCCCAAACTATTACTTCTTTATACGAACTTCTGTTAAATAGTGTTAGATTTTTAAGTCTAAAACTGGCAGGTTTTCCCAGGGTTGCATCTGATATCAAAATCAAGGTTTATTAACATTACAAAGAGCACTGCTGTCCTGTAGTGCCCCTTTTATCATTCTAAGCAGCTGCCTTGAGGCAATGCGTTTAACCTTGGGAAATGGAAGTGGAATTCTGGGAATCGAGAAATCTTTGACAGCTCAAGCCTTTTACCAAAAATATCCAAAATCTGTTCTACAGCTTCATCTCTCGCACTGAAAAAAACCCGAGACACTTATTTTCATTTGATGTTTATCTATTCATTGTAGTTAAAATCGAAAGATAGAATGGTATTTACTTACAGTGATCTTCCACTTGTGCTTGAAGCACACCAATGATTAGAATTTTTCTTTTCTCTACTGAGACTCCTATCAGAAAGACAGTGCCATAACTATGTGTTTGTGTGTTGTGGGGACACTGAACAAAACCCCAAACCATTTAGTAGTGTACTAAATTTTTAAAACTAGTTCTGCATGTTATCATATTCCTACTTGTTTTATGTTTTATAATACATTTCACATTACATTTGCTATTTCATCACCTCTTGCAATAGTGAAGAACTCTAACTGTTTCAGTTATAAGCCCTTATTTGTCAGGGTTTAGGGCTTAGCTGTAAAAACAGGATTCATTTTGATGTTTCACATATAGATACTTCATGCACATCTTTTTCTTTCAGAAGGTCCATAAGTACTTCCTAATCTATAAATGAATGCAACTTTTGAAATGCAGCTAATTCTATGGTTTCTAGCTGGCCCACGGTATATTGTAAAACACCAAAGCAGTGTGGATACAAATTAACCCTCAGACATTAAACAAACATCTACGGTTTCAAATTTGGAGCAGATCATCTTGAGTGCCATTATGCAACATATACAGGACAACCAGGGGATTAGGCCCAGTCAGCATGGGTTTATGAAAGGCAGATTCTGCTTGACAAACCTGATCTCCTATGACAAGATGACCCACCTAGCGGACAAGGGAGAGGCTGTGTTTGCTGTCTACCTGGACTTCTGTAAAGCCTTTGACACTGCTTCCCACAGCATTCTCATGGAAAAAAAAAGGCTGCTCATGGCTTGGATGGATGTATGCTCTTCTGGGTAAAATACTGGCTGGATGGCTAGTCCCAAAGAGTGGTGGTGAATGGAGTTAAATCCAGCTGGTGGCTAGTCACAAGTGGTGTTCCACATGGCTCAATACTGGGACCACTTCTGTTTAATAGTTTCATTAATGGTCTTGATGAAGAGCTTCAGCAAGGCCAAGTGCTGGCTCCTGCACCTGGGCTACAATGACCCCATGTAAAGCTACAAGCTTGAGAAAGAGTGGTTGGAAAGCTGGCAGAAAGGGGCCTGGGGGTACTGATTGACAAGTGGCTGAATACAAGCCAGCAGTATGCCCAGGTGGCCAAGAAGGCCAGCATTATCCTGGCTTCTATTAGAAACAGTGTGACCAGCAGACCAGGGAGGTGATTGCCCCTCTGTAGTCGGCATTGGTGAGGCCACACCTCCAAGTACTGTGTTCATTTTTGGGCACCTCAATAGAAGAAAGACATCGAGGTGCTGGGGTGGGTCCGGAGGAGAGCAACTAAGGTGGTGAAGGATCTGGACAAGTCCTATCAGGAGAGCTGAGGGAACTGGGGCTATTTAATCTGAAGAAAAGGTGGCTGAGGAGAGACATTATCATTCTCCACAACTACCCGAAAGGAGATTGTAGAGCTGTAGGTGTTGGTCTCATCACACAAGTAACTAGTGACAGAACAATAGATGCTGGCCTGAAGACACACCAGAGGAAGTTGAAACTGGACATCTGGAAAATTTTTTTCACTGAAAGGGTTGTCAGGCATTGGAACAGGCTGCCCAAGGAAGTGGTTGAGTCACCATTCCTGGATGTGTTTAAAAGCCATATAGATGAGGTGCTTGGGGATATGGCTTAGCGGTGGACTTGGTAGAGTAAGTTTAATTGTTAGAATGATCTTAAGGTTTTTTCCATCCTCGATGATTCCATGATTCTATGATTTTGGTATAGAATCTCTCAAACAAATAAAAAACTCAAGTTCTTTTTTTTTTTTTTTCCCCCGAAGTTTCTGGTGAAAATGAATACAATAACCTATGCTGTTCAGGGCCAAATTCAGAGGAAATAATCCACAGATCTTCTAAGTGAGAGAGGGATTTGTGCTTCATCTTAGAGGAAAATCAGACTTCTCTGCTTTCCTCGGGTATATTTACATGGCACAGTATAAGTGCTTTTCCTCCTCAGCAGGAAATAATATACTAATGCTGGCTGCTGCCTAGGCTAACTACACCTGCAGTCATTTGTAGCGTCCTACTCCATCTGAAGTGAGATATCTTGGTACAAAGCAAGAGTGATCCGACAGATCAAAACCGGCATTTTAGCCCTCTAAGCTAAGGGGACATGGTCTGTGCTCTCACTATCCACGGCTATCTCCATCTAATGAGATTTTGCTCTTATTCAGGTGAATTTTTCAGCTGCTCTAACCATAAGCAGCTTATTGTTTTACTTCAGCTTTATGAAAACGTTGCATCTAGCCAGTTCCACTTTGACACATTAGTGGCCATGCAGGGTGTTTGGATTCTGACAAAACACGGTGTAATTCCAACTGCATAAGGATCCTTTGAACTGAAGTATTTTACAGGTCAGCAAGTCCATTTCAAAATCACAAGTGAAACACTGTCTTCACAATGAAGAAAGTGTGGGACATATTTATATGTTTGCATCTAAAACTGGAGCTCCCAATCAATACTCAGATAACAAATTAATCTTTAGGTCTCTTTGAGGATAGTACTTGTGCGCACAGACTGTTATTTTCACTACCCTATCCACAGTCTATGCCTTCTTCTTCTTCAAGCTGCTACAAACCAGGAAAAGTGGCCTATGTAAACAGTACAAGAGCTCACCTTCTCAAGTCATGGTATGGTCTAGTCACACTCATCATATTTATATCCCCATTTCCTTTTGTTTCAGCCATTTCACTTGAAGTCAACTTGAATGATTACTGATACCTCTCCAATTTCCCTCTCTATAAAAGAGAGCAAGACATCCGCTTAAGTAAGACTGCTGTTCAAGATGGAGAAATTTCTCTCTAACCAGCTAAGCATTTCTATGGACTATTAACAGGCACTGACTCACTGGCAAGGTAATGCTTCAGGTAAAACTCAAGTCCCAGCAGCTCCAATGTATTAAATGTAAGTTGAGTATTTCTGCAGATTACTTTCTAGCATCCTGGTAAATCATTTCAAACTCCTTCTCTCTGTACACTCAACTTAGCTAAGTTATGTTTTTTTCATTACCCCTGTTAAAATCGGGGCTGCTTTGTATTTGTACATCAAAAGTGATGTATGTATGCATAAAGACTCAGCATCCGTAAAGAAAACTTATCACTGTTGTAAAAGTGTATCGCTTATTTATATACCACCAGTGCATTATAATAAATTTTTCACGTACATACTCACATAGCACATAACCAAATATATTTAAGGAAATCTGAGGCTACGAAATCAAACATTTCAAAGTTGTTACTCTTCTACTATGTTACTACTTTCAATTGTCCTGTCGTCTGTACTCCAGCCCTTTTCATGGTATCATTTTGAAGTACTTACTCCTCATTCACATAAAGGGTCTTGGAGACTCCTTCAGAATACATGTTTCCTCTGTAGTAGATGCTTAAAGCACAGTTATGACTGCACAGGGGACAACTGCAGCTTGAAGAAGTAGGGTGAGTTTTACATCAATTATCCTGGCAAACACAACTATTAATTACATTGTTTCTTGGCATATGTACTGCAGTGGACTCAGCACTCTGCTTTGGGATTTACATGAATATCTGCTGCTTTGTCACAATTTGAAGCACTTTGCTCTGAACAGTCATTGCTAGGAGAAAGATAAGGAATGTAGTTGCCTGCACTAGCAGCTTTCACATTAGCATTTTCTAAGAAAGTAAATGACTGTAGGATCTTCAATTAGGGATGTCTTTTAACTTCCATAGATTTAATTTGGGTAAGTCTGATGTCCTTCTGCTTAGCTCTCACCACCTGCTCAGAAATGCTTCTCACATTGCCATCTCAATTGGTGGCACTTGTCTGCTTGGTCAAACACCTAGATGTACTGTTCAATGAGGAATGGAGCTTTGAGGCTGACATCTGACACATTATCAAGCTATCCTATTACCACTTTAGGGATGTGACCAGATTAAAATGTGTGCTCACACATGCAGATGCCAAGATTCTTGTTCATGCTGTCATTATGTCCAGACTTGAGTAGGCAATTCACTTTTCTTTTTCCTAAAGAACAAAGCTTGCTACGTCACATCCTTCCAAACTTGCTTTTTACACAGATTTATTGTTATACTCTATTAGATGCTCCATACATTCCAGAAATACCAGTTACATGAGACTGGAATATTATGAAATAATTGAACATGCAACACTGTAGTACAGGTTGACTTATTTTATCTTTCCTTTCCTTTGTAATTTTATATATCTTACACATACATACAATAGGCCATTTTATTAAGACTAGGGATGTAATTAATGTATTTATAATATATCTATTTCAGGCATAGAAATAGAAACAGCCTCTTAGGATTAAGCATTTCATTATCATAGCCTCTTATCAAAAAAAGAAATTGAAACTTCTAAAAATAATGAAAATTTCATATTCCTCTCTAATTTCTAAGATACAGATTGCATACAGGGCACTTGAATCTAGAGAAAAGTTTCAGTTTTGGGAAGAGTAATAATTTCTGTTGCATCTAACCCTGCCCTCTTCTGATGTTAGAGGTAAAATTCCATTGCTTTAATTCCTTGGTAACCTATTCTTTTGACTAATCTCTTATTTGGAAGATATTGAGCGTATGTTTTCCTTTGTTAAATCTCACCTCAGTAATCCTAGTTATATACCTTGTGACAGTACTAAACAATTACTTTCCTTTTTTGAAGTCTACAGCTATGTAATACTGGAAGATAATTAATATATCCCCCCTAGTCATTCTTTGACCAAGCAATGCATATTTAATACTCGTCTTTCCTTGTTAATCCCTTTACAGCTTCTGTTACTCATCCTCAAAACATCTCCAGTTTATTAGCAGTCTCCAAGCACTAGGTAACAGGAATTAAAGAGATTATTCTAAAGCAACATTTACTAGTGCTGCGAATAAAGGGTTTGCTATCTCAAGTTGTTTTGCTTCAACTGGACACATGTTGAATCTCATAAAACTAACTTGGGTGTCTCCACTCCCAGAACTGGATCCCATCATTATATAAGTTGATGAAATGTTCTCAAAATTCAGTCCAATTTATACTTCCTCTTTGGTGTCTTTAATATAGAGCCTGTCAATTCAGCCAAAAGTTATTACCCCAAGGAGATCCTTTTTTTGGGGAAGTTCTTCATTCTTAGCTGGATCACTGTGATAAAGTGAAAAACTACTTTTCTTCGTTAAGGGCAGATCTTCACATAAAGGAGAAATCACAAACATTTGTAAAGCAAAGTTAGAATTCATATTTTTAGGAGCTATGTGAAAGAGGGAAAATAAAACTCATTTATCTTTATTGTTTAAGCATAAGTAACATTAACAATAGGAGAGGTCAACAACATACTAATTACTAAGCACTAGCTTATATGGAAGAAAGGTAGACTTAAAAGCTGGAATTCACGGAAAACAGAATATTGGACAGTGCTGCCATGCTCTGTTAACCAAATAATTCATTCAGTATTTTTTGCATTTTCATGTGTTTTGGTATGAACTGGACTAATCAACTTTAGATTGATTGAAAACTCTCTGGCCTGCAAGGCTCAAAGGATAATAGATGATGCTAAATTGGAGGAGCTGGGTGGCATGCAAAACATCAGACTTCCAATTTAGACTGACCTTAAGAAAACTGATGATGAAGCTAACAGAAATCCCATCAAGTTCAAGAAATGCAAAATTCTGCACCTGCAGAATCATCCTATTTTGCACCTGCCTCATTAGAGGCTGGAAACCAACTGAGGAACAGTTTTGCTAAAGGGACTAGGGTCATAGTACCAGACTGAATGCAAACCAGCACTGTGCTCTTGCTGCAGGTAAGACAAGATGCATACAAGGCTGTATAAGCAAAATCATGGCCAGCAGGAGTGAAGTTATTATTCACTTCTGCTTGGCACTTGTAAGACCACACCTGAAGCAGTGTGTTCAGATGTGGGAGGGCAGCCCAGATCAAAAAGGTTGTTGAGAAACTGTGGAGAAACACAGAAAATTAGTAAAATTACCTCTGACATATGACCTATGTAAGGAGAGACTCTGGAAGTAAAGCTTGTTTAGTCTGGGGAAGAGAAGGCTAAAAGGGTAATCTAATAGCAGCCTCCAACTATTTCAAAGGAAATTACAATGACAATGGAGCTAAACCTCAGTAGTGCCAGATAGTAGAACAAGGAGCAACAGCCACAAACTGCAGCCTGGGAGGCTCCATCTGGAGATAAGGTAAAATTTCTTCTCTTTGAAGGTACTGCAGCACTGGAACAAGTTATCTAAAGAAGAATCATCATCTGTGGAGGCTTTCAAGGCTTGGAGAGAAAAACCTGCACCTGTCCTGACCCTTATTAGCAGTAGCCCTGCACCAGGCAGGAGGTTGGAACAGGTAACCTCCAGAGATCTCTTCCAATGCACATTTTTCTGATTCTGTCAGCTTATGCTTTGCTCAGAGTCTATGTTAGCCTTATCAGGGAGCTCCCTTAATGCTTCCTTCCATGGTTTTACACAAAAGAGAGATTAGAAACACAACAAAAGAATTGTCACAGAAAACAAAGTTCTCTGGCAGTTCAGGCAGTGGCCAGATGTGTCTGTTCAGCTAGAGCTTACCCCAGTCATCATCTTCTGCTGCTCATCATCTTCATCTACTACCTATATTCTTCACTCTCTCTCTTATACTAGATGATTTAAACACATAAACAGTTCTCCTAACCCACTTGTGCAGAAATGAACCAGGTTGAATATCTTGTTGTAAGGCATGGTTAATTAGTACCAAAGGAAATACAGCCAGTGGAAGAAAACAGAGCAGTAGTGAGCACCTGGATGCAGCAACTGCTTAACCACAAGCTGCAGTAAGAATACCACCTCCAACTCCAAGCATAGATCCCCATCAAGGAATCCACTGGCAGGACATAAGGCTTATTGTAAAAAACATGAGGCAATCGTGAAGCCATTGTACCATATGAAGAAGCAGCACAAACAGCTTTCTGTACCTTCCATAACCTCTCTTATATGTAGAGAATTTCAAATGCAGAAGGTACAAAAGGAACAAAAGAGGTAAAATGTATAATTCATAAGACATGTAAATTATTTCTGCTCATTTCCAGATTAAAAGGTGTGTGTTTGTGTGTGTGAGAAGGGGAATTCACGACCACCCTGAAGAAAGGTAAACAGAAAATCTAAAACAAAGAAGAGGTTATAAAGAAGGGATGGGGATCACTGTTCAAACAAACTGGACTAACTGATCCTGTTCAGACATCTTTTGTTCTATGCAGAACAAAAGCTATGAGCATTATAGTAATGCTCTGTTAAATCTTAAATTTTATGCCGGTTCTCAGTTCTGAATTGCTACCTCAAGAGCAACCTACTGAAGGAAAAATTCTGTAGCATGAGCACAGTGTAAATATAGTGGTAATACACACTTTGATGTAGATTCTCCCATTTATTGATGATACCATGTTTTCATGGTTTTTCAAGAAAGAAGATGACATAATCATGTGGATCCTAGTTAGGATTAAGAGTAAATTATGCAGAAAGAGGAGAGGTATTTGCTTACATTCATTATAGATATGGCATCTTACCAAAGATAGCTAGACGAAGTCAGAGGACTCGAAATGTGGCACTTGTGATGGGAATGCTTATTCATAAATAACAGATATAATTTGAATTCACCCATGGCCAGCAATGCAGCATTATAAAGAAAGGAGCTCATGGCATCTGTAGATCACTCAAACCAGGACAAGAGAGAGGTCTGATTTGGCAATAAACTACTGGAGAATAAAATTCTAGATCTGCTCATGGCTGGGTTCTGCATAGAACAAAAACTCAAGAATGGTTTCTGGACCTGCTTTGTCCTACCAGATGCAGTACAGACTTTTTGAAGCAGGGAGATCATAACAACAAGCATTACAGAAGAAACTATACTGGATTATTTTGGGATCTTCTGGCATATGTGCAAGGTGGCTGAGAGAAGTATAATTGGATGGACTACTGAAAGCAGAAAGAAATCTATGGCATTTACAAACCTCTTTCCAGTTCAAACAAACTCAGCAATAATGGATGAATGCTCCCTTCATGAGAATTTCCCATTGGATTGAGTAGCATTGCCAAGGCTTCTGGTCCTCTGCCAATGAAGATATAGCCAGGGCATGTTTTGTTTTTTTTCTCTTCTCTTCTCTGCTAGCAGGAGCTGCAGTACAGCCAATTCAGTCTCTTATACCACAGGGGTTACAACACTAGTAGTACAAGTACAATTCTTGTAGATCTCTCAGGAGACGGTAAAGTTTCAAAGATAAATTTCTAGGCAGAAATTCAGAATTTAAGGAGACAGTAAGGAATTAAAACACTCCAGGGAAGCATATTGCTGGAATGTCCTAACAGTAAAGACCTAAAGAGCAAAGGTGTTAAATTAAGCATGTTGTCTCAGAATCCTGCCATACTGACATAGGCTGTCAAAAGGCATTTCAGGGTGAGACAGAGAGGCTACAAGTGTAGCAGCAACTAGAAAGACTCTTGTTTACATCTGGCCACAGGACATCATTCCAAGTTAGGTAATTGCAAATGCTGTTGATCTAGTATATATTGAATATAAACAAAGAAAATGGAGCTTTGTGGGATTTTTTTTTCAAGGACAACATCACATGTTCAGCATATTTTCACTTCCCAAGCACTTTCTCAGATTCCCCTTTAGACCATCTGTCAGGAGTTCAATACATTCTTTATCTGACTTAGATAAAAACTAACATCTTAGAAGACGTTAACATTTGCAAGATTTTTAATTTTCTTAATTGACCCAAGTAATTGTTTCATTTTTCCTTGCAGCACTGGTTGTTTAAGTTAGATTGCTGCATCTACTGTAGTACAGCAACTTCTGTTTCCCCTTGCTTTCCTTTAGCCACTGAATCTGAATCCATGCTCCTGCTGCTTTGTCATTGCTCTGTACCTTTTGCTTGGTTCTCTCCACACCTTTGTTTTTCTACTGCCAGTTTTCCCTACTCGCAAACCATAGTCAGGTGACATTGCAGTTCATACTCAGTACTGGTGAGGCTGCATCTCAAATACTGTGTTCAGTTTTGGGCTCCTCACTACAAGTAGGTCATTGAGGTACTGGAATGTGTCCAAAGAAGGGCAAAAAAGCTGGTGAAGGCTCTAGAAAACAAGACTTATGAGGAGCGGCAGAGGAAACTGGGATTGTTTAGCCTGGAGAAAAGGAGGCAAGGGGGGGATATTGCTCTCTACAACTACTTGAAAGGAGTCAGGCTCTTTCTAGTAACAAGTGGTAGGACAAAAGGAAACAAAAAGTCGTGTTTAGATTGGATATTAGCTTGATTTGGTGTCAATATTGGAACAGGCTGCCCAAGAAAGTGGTGGAGTCACAGTTCCTGGGTATAAGACATGTAGATGTCATCCTTAGGGACATGGTTTAATGGTGATGTGGCAGTGGTGGGTTGACATTTAGACTCGATGATCTTAAAGATGTTGTCTGATCTAAACAACTCTATGATCACCCTGGTGTAACTCATTCTTCCTTTCATTTTACCAGGGGGTACTACATTTTATGCTTTTTTCCTTTGAGGTTCAGAAATGCAGTTATAATAAAGAACTAGCCTTCTAGTACTACACTATACTGTGTTTAGAAACATAAGGCCATCCCTAAGCTCTGCCAGTTCTTAGAATCTATGATACATGCTATTCTTTTAGTATCTCATTATATGTGTCATCAATATCTTGCTTGGCCTAAAGCCACATGGCAGCCTGACAAGACTGTGCTGCAGTTTGGCAGTTTTTGTACAGGACACAGCTGTCAGCATCTCTTATCCTCCATTTCAGAAAATCAGCTGGTACTGGCAAGAGATCATAAGCTAAGACTAAGCAGTAACTGTGCATCCGTTTTAACAAAGCAGAAATGGAAAAATCATTCCAGAGATCATTTTCTGTCCTAGTCTTTTTGGCAGACCTTTCTTACTGATGACAAACCTGAGAGTTACTTTTGTGTTTCAGCACTTCATAAAGAATGGGTTTTCTCATCATCCTTCTACTACTTATTGCAAATGCACAGCACAATGCTAGAGGAAATATAAAAGGAAGGCTGCTTGTTAGATATATGAGCATATGCTCTGCCTGTTAGGAACATACACTGCAGCTACTTCTGAAGGCCACTGTCAGGAACATGGGGAATTGGCTTACTGAAGAGAAGTTGAAGGCTGTCCACTATGCCAATTAATGTCCCAACATAATTATTTTATGTCAGAAACCATGAGGGTCATACGATGTGAAATATAATATCAAAGGACTGAGAACAAAAAGCATAGAAGAAAAAAAACCCCAAGAATAACAAAAACCCAAAACAGTAGCAAAGCAATAAAAAGAGAAAAAAAATCAGGAAGAAATTCTTTACAAAGAATGCTGAACAATGCCACATCTAGCTCCTCCCAGAACACCATATTCATTTTAGGGATGATTTTTCTACCTCTGCATATTGAGAACCAAACTGGCAACACAGGTAAAGAGGAAATATGACCACCATGCAAAGAGAAGATAAATAGTCAAGATAAATTCAAGAAAGGGGAAGTAAAGAAAAGTGGAAGCTGCAAGGTTGGGGTGCCTGTAACTGAGACTACTATTACACTTTCCCTAGAGAAGCAGGCACCCTGAAAGGGGTTCTTGATGATAAGTCAGCCCAGGATCATCTGTGTGCAAGCAATGTTCATGAAGTAGGGGTGCTGAGGAAATCAGGGGCAGGGTGAGAATGGAGAAAGAACATGAATCTGTGAAGCCACAGAAAAAGCTCACAGGTGGTGGTTTCCGGACTTAGAGATGTGATGTTGGTACATCTAGGATCTTTAGACAACGGAATTGCTCACACAAATAACTGTTCATCAGTACCAATGAGGGAACTGCAATCCAGCCCATTAATCTGAGGCACAGGTGGCTCATCTGAGTGCCTTGCCCTACTAGTGAGCACATGAATTCTTCTAAGGGAAAAGGTATACACCAAAATACTCCTGGAGCATTCATCACTGCATTTAAAGTAGATTCTGAGTCCTATATCCAAAGGTAGGTATATGTGCATGTACATGATAAGTAGCATATACAACCAAAGTGTGAATGCAGCCCTTAAAAAATAAGCGATCATCCATCAAATACAAAGAGGAGTGGTATAATCAGGCCATACTGTCTGCCTTCTAAGATGTCAAAGCATTCCTTGCAGCCAATTAAAAGAATACACATTATCTGCTCCTATGTGGGGAATAGTGGGAGGCCCACACAGCACATAAAGAAAATGGCAACTCCACTAGGGTTCCTAGGTAAACTGCCTGCTTTGGAAGAAGCATGTTAAATATTAATCAATTGTAGGAAAGTTGTAATGTGAGGTATATTTCTCACCTTGATTATTTCACACAAAAATTGAACTCGCATTGTTAGTGCCTTGCTAGTGGGATGCACTTAAATTATACATGTCACCCTGCAGGCAAAATTGACACCAGTGGTCAAAAAGAAAACTTTTAATAGATAGCTTCTTTATTCTATGAAGAAAGGGTTTAGACACATGAACTCCCAATAAACCTCATCTGACAACTGCAGGGCCACCTGCAAATGGAAAGGAAAATGAAGGACTCGATCAAGGGTGGAGTAACAAATCCCCATGGTAAATGATCTACTCTAATGCCTGGCAGAAGCCCTGCAGAGCATAAGTGTGAGGACTTACCTGGAAGAGCTGATGGTATCTGGAGTTATCTTCCCTAAATAAATCCAAGAAAAAGGCTGTTCCAGAGTGGATACATGACCAGCATATGTCCACACAGCCAAGACGTATATCAATTGATTGCTTCACAATGCTATGCTTCACGGAAATCAAACGTTGCTTCCTGAAAGCTGTTGACGCTATTAGAACCTCCTGGTAACATTTTCCCGTGGGACAAATTAAATCAGAAGAAATCATATATGGGTGACTTTCAGGATTTCTGTTGTTTCTTTAAGTCATTAAAAGTCAAAAAAGAACAGAGTTAAGATGACAGGAATTAAATGCTTATCTGGTGAGGTTTCCAGTCTGACCCTTAAAACCCATGTACACCTTTACACTAACTTTTGGACTTTCTGGTTGCTTACTAGTGTAGATGCACTTACACAAACACATAAATGCAGTAAATATGTGCTGACTGCAGATGTGCAAATGCCCAGGGCCTTTCAGCCCTTATTTTGTGAAGATCAGAGCCAAAATGGCAGAACTACAAAGATGTTATAAGAAAACAGCCACTGTAACAATAGTGTTCATCTGATCTTGGAAGGAAAAAGGACAAAGGCGTGAAACCTTTCTGTGCCACAGTGAAAACCAAGTAACATGGGAAAAACCCAAGAGCAGATTCTTAAGGATTGCTAAGAACCATCAGTATCTTGTAGAAGCCATGGGTAGCAAATGGAAGAAGCAAGATCATACATTCAATCTACTTCTCAAAAAGCCTATATATGCCTAGATCTCTTTCAAAAAGATATATTTTTATCACTTTGATATCCCACTTGCAATGAGAGGAAAAAACTTCAAAATTATTATAAATCCAGTTGGATTTGGGAAAGAACATTAAAGTCTGAGATCATAACTGAGCTTTTATAACTCTCTTGAAAACTTGATGTTGCAAGATGTTTAATAAGTGCTTAATGGTAAACACCATCTGAAAACAGTGGGACTACTAGCATGCTTACAATTAATATGAATGCTTAAACACCTTGCATAAATTGAGACCTATTACTCTTAATACGTATTGGGAGTCCATTGGAGTTTAGTTTCTTGTGGCATTCTGCTATTCCTGCTTCCCAACTGTTATAATATGCACTTGGAAGTCTACAGATTCAAAAATACATTAGTATTATGTCTGTAGCTGCAACAAAAACCAAGATGGAGCTTTAGAGTCTGTTACTTGTCCATATGAATATTGTTTGCCTTAGCACACAACTGTCTCTCAATTTTTAAAAGTATTTCCACCTCTTACAATGAAAGTAATGCTTATATCATTGTCTCACAAGGATAAAATATTTACTTGTGTTTGGAGTTGTAGATGTATTCATGAATATAGGAAGCTATGTCTTCATTTACTGGCAAAACCTACCTGTCACTACCTACCTTTGTGATATCCAGTAGTGCGATATGCAGATTGACTATCACTTCTATCACTCCTATGCACGCTACCTGCCCTGACAAGCAGAACTGCCATGGCTCAATCCTGCCACTACTCTTACTTGACATCTCCACAGAACCATCAACGGATACTCTGAAAGCAACTGCCAACGTGTCTTTAACAGGTCACCAATGGGTTTGTGGTTTGTTTTTTTTTTCTTACCCAGTTCTGACTGTGTCATCTCAATATAGACTAGACTTAAAAGTCTCAGTAAGAAATAATTAAGATTAAAAATATTAGGAAAAACTAAACTAATCAAAGTCTGGCAGAAATAACATGTTTTAAAGAACCCCTGCATAATATCACCATTCATCCATTCTGGATGTTGCAGGTAAAGCAGTAATTGGTACTGGTTCATGCTGGGCATCACACTGCCTTTGTACTGTCAAAATAATCAGAAGTAAGGTCTTCAACTTCAGCCAGCAGAAAGGCTTTTCTTAGTCTTCTCAGATAATAACCTGGATTGTCTTTCTTCCAGGCTGATACACTCTAATTCAGTCTGTTTGGGTCTAATCCAAAGTTCTTATGAAAACTGCATATAAACCAGGGTTCAGCGGGCAAGAGATGGGTTCAGTGGGCTTTGCAGGTGTAGCAAAAGTTGAAGTATAACATTCCAGAACTTTGCATCTGCCAATGTGTCCCCATTCACTATGCTCACTTCAAAGTTCTGTCCCTTTACTGAAGTAGGCAGTATCTGAATAGACAGGTACTTTTTAGAAATTATGTTTTCAGCAATTGTGTGATTGGAGTAGCTTGGCCGTAAACATGCAGAGCTAAAGGAACAACACTCTGAGTACTAAGTCTCCCAAACTAAAGGAAAGCATGAAATGTATTACTGAACACAGACCTAAAGCAGAAAGAGCATTTTATTTCCTGCACCTCACAGCTACTGTTTACAGGAAGTGTAGACACGACTGCAGATAAATCTAACTCTTTTTTTTTTTTTTTCTGTCTATCCTGGGTAACACACAGTGTTGAATTCTGGACAAAAAGTGCACATTCACATCGGTTTATTTAAACTAGACCAGCACACTTAGAGATCTTGCTATACCCCAGCCAGCTTCTGGACACCTGTATTCTTTGTAGTCCCTGGAGTTGGTAGGGATGATTTAGGTTTTGCAAAAGAAGACAATTTGAAGGCTGCTCTAATTTCTTCAGGCAATAAGTCATCAGTCATTCCACCATCAGTGTACGGTGAGGTACAAAATACTTGTTGGGTTTGTTAACATGTGTCCTGCATATCTCCTATGCTGGGAGAGGATGTGATCAGCAACAGAAAAAGTGTAATACATAGGCAACTCTAATGCCTTTATATACACCCTTTGCTATATCAGAGGAATTCTGGCTGCTTAACAGCAGCAAAGAGAAAGAGAAGGACTGAAAGTCTGTCCCTTCTTTTAAAGTTAACAAAGTCTAGGCAAAGAAAGAAGCTGTGTTTCATAATGTGGTTGTTTATGTTGCAGCAGAGTATTCAATCCATTTTGAGTTTAAATGATTAGCATACATTACATCTTCAGGTATCTTCTGCAAATCCTAGAAGATAAAAGTATATCCAACTGTTTCTGCTTTGCCAAAGTTAACTATTATTACAGTATGGAGACATAATATTAATTTTGTTCCAATGAAATTGGCTGGCACATGTGTTTCTGTGAGCCAGGCAACAGGTCACTACTGAAATAGCAAAACAAACCTGTTCACCATTCTTGTTCCAGCACATTGCATTTAGATTTTAAGACCATAACTGTTGGATACCTCTCCTGAAATGATGTGCAAGCCCTGCTCTGCCAGAAGCTATATTCTTTCATAAAATGACTTCGCTGTATCTTCCTTTTCCAGACCCATCTCAATATAACAAAATTTAACACTCCTGCAGACAATGTCAAATATCCTTCATTCATAATTAAGGTGAAGGCAAGTGGTACAAATCTCTAATTATCTTTTATGTCGTATTTATTTTCTAGTGAATTATTAAGTAATGATTCATAGCCCAAATTCCAGATGTGTACCTGCTAATTCAGGGGAAAAATATCAGCCCTTCATACTCATTCAGCTAATGGGCATTGCTAATTGAAAAAATGTTCTTTGCACATATCACTAACTTTCAAAACATTTAATTGTAGAGAAGTTGAAAACTAAGTTCTCCATACTCTGTGCAGGCAGCAAGCAGAAATCAGTGACAGAAATATCAGAAATATCCTGTTGTCTTGTATTAGCTTATGCCAAAGTAGTAGGTTGTCAAGAACAACTAAACTTTCAAACCAGAGTTTATATTCAATGTATTCTCTTTAATGCTCATTGTGCTTCCTGCAGGCAGGATGTTTTCTGCAGTGGTATGTCTAGATGATCTCACACTGAAATGCACTAATCTCTTAGGACCAGGATTTCAATAAACTTTTTAATCAAGGCTGCAAAAATCTGTCAGAGCCTGAACATGTCTCTGGATTCTTTCACTGAAATGAATTTTTTCTGCAAAAGAGGTTTTCCTTTCAGAACAAAGGCCGCCTCCTGCGTTGGATAAAAGTCCTTGCAAGAATCCATTCTGAGACACTGCTTTTGTATACGGACTGATCCTTTTATAGTAATAAAGAAGATCACTGAACACTACAAAGGCAGGAAAAGCAGAATCAGAGACTACCTACTGCAAAAGCTGCAGTACCAAACCCTGTAACCTTTCTTCATTACTTTTCTATTTTTCACTTCTATTGTCTTCTTCCTAGATCTGAGTAACTTCTCTTCCTAGTGCAGGCTTTGCTTTGTGGACTTGAAGCCAAGGAAATGTATTTTTGTATGCACTTTTGTATACCCCCAAAATCACCAGTTTGGGCTGAAATTACCATATATTTTGCAGAAAAATATTTTTTAAAAAGTAGAGAGGAGTCTGAAAATCTAAACCATTCTGTTTGTCTTCATTCTAAATTTCACAGTCTTTGGGGAGCTGACAAATTTTTTGACCTGTTGTAACTGGCAAAATTGAGAATCAGTCCTATACAGCCTGCAGACATACACCTCTCTGAACCTACCTCGGAATATTAATTAGCATCTGACAACACGTGCTCTTTACAAAGCAGTTGTAAAAAGTGCTACAAGGATTGCTGCTCTCTGATGCCCCTGAGGCATTTTGGTCTGTTCTCAGGAAACCTCCTGCAGTTGACATAATGCCAATCCATCCACCACTAGAGCAGAGAAGCAAATGTCCCATAGCATACATATACATAGCACAACTTTGACTTCAAAAGGGTTAACCAGATGCTTTCCTCAGTTACATGGTTACTTTCCATATTGCTTTTGGCTACTGTATCCACATATCTAACCCTGGACTCACAGCCACCAGGGATTTTGTGCTGTATGATGTGATTGTGACCTAAATGAAGCCTATACATTCTAGACAGAGGAAAAAAATAGAGGAGCAAATGTTGCTTTGCCAATGTCTTCACTAATACCAGAAAAACAGACAAATTTAGTACGCAATAGTTTTCTTACCCTAAATTTGAGAATAATTTAAATTCCCATTGTTAGCGCTCTAGAAGTGACTCCGGGTAATTTTCAGAAAGGAAGGTAAAAGAATGAAGGTTTTTAATTGAAATTAAATAAGAGAATTAAGCAGTTCAAACAGTACCATACATTAACCTCATTGTCTGCTTCAGGAGTCTAACCTCTAAAGTTGATACAAAGGTAACCTGAATCCCCCCTGTGAGGACTATTCATATCCATTAATTGTTGCAATACAAGATACTGTAGGTTTGAGCTGGTTGCCAGTTCTTCAGTATCTGAAATGTACTCTCAGCAGAGTGCAGGACACCACTGGGACTCATTTAACTCTGACTTTCACATTATTTGCTGTGCTGTGAAGAGCAAAGACAAAATCAATGTCCATCAGTGATTATTCAAGGTAAAATATCTAGTGATATTGAATACCAATGGTAGTAGCAGGCATTAAACTTACTTAAGGATTGTGCAGTTGACAAAGCCATTTATTTCATTTTCACTTAACTTTCAATGAGGCATATGAGTTTAGAAAAATATAACAATTTCAATGAAAATACTTGATTGCAGTTCCTGCCGAGTTAGATTTTAAATCAACAAAAAGTATTGCATATGCAAATTTTTTGCATTGCACAATTTGAAGAAGGTTTACATCATGGGAGGACATGCTAAACCTCTGCAAAGGACATTCTGTGACCAAGGGAGCTAGCCTTTGTAACAGCTGCATTAATTTTGGCATTGGATCACTTCCTTGTGGCTTCAGGACAAATGCAACATATTTGACAGTTCTCCCCCACACCAGTCCTGTTCACTTGTCCCAAATAAATGGTGTGTGAAATCTTCATTGAATCAATGGGAGTTTATCAGATTTCACCATAGAACTCTGTGGAGCGGTGAGGGAAGACGCGGCCAATCAATGTGATTGATGAGCGAACTTCGTTTATTAGCCGTCAGCACAGTACTTTTATATGGTCACTTCATTAATAGTCACACTTGTCCATTTTCTATTGGTTCAATCCACAGGGTCTCTTAGCATAACCCAACCCCTGCTACTCCCTCATTCCTTCAACCACAATATTCTATTATTGTACAATTTATAAGCTCAACGACATGCTATCCTTAGCATTTTGCCTCAGAGAGCATTCCTCTTAAAGGTACATGACCCTTGTCTTTTAGCCATTCTCCAACAGAACTTGGTAAATATAGCATCAACAAACTGAATAAGCATTAAGGATTTCTACTTATAGTTGTTATGAACATTTCTCAAGTTTTTTTCTTGAGATTCTCATAAAACCATTTTTATTTCTTCCCTGAGAAGTCCCTTTTATTCTTCCAATGCTATTGGTTACGTCCCACATTCATCAGAGCTCTTAAAGCAGAGCATTTATCTTGGCAAATAGAAAACTGATAGCTCAGTTCTACTCTCACACAAAACACTGACATAAAATCAGATCCATTATGCTGAAAAGGTTTAATTAGTATTGAATTTCATTGGAAACTATTTTATTACTCCAAGTTAATTAAATAAATAATAATAATAAAAACTCAATGGAAAATAATACTTTGAAAAGCAAATCTGGATGACTAGTCAGTCTGGTTTACCAATGGAAAATAATTTATCTCATATGGAAGGTGGGTAGCTTTCAGATAAATTAGCATCAGAAAATCAAACTTGTTACAAATAGCTTTAAGGAAGATGTTTAACCAGTCCTCATCAGGAAAGACTGTATTTTGGAATAACATCAAGTCAGGAAAATTAAATCGTCCAGTTTGGACTGTCTTTAGGAAAATACTAGTAGAGATGCTGACAACCATCTTGCAAAACTGCTTTTTTTTTTTGATTCTTAAAGCATTATCCAAAAGGTGATTGATACACAACAAGTGGTGAAACACTGTCAGTTAAGACAGATACTGTCATTTTGTATTTGGAATAGCTTTACAAAGATGGTGATTTGAGATGCTCTTGCTTTGAATTAAACTACAGGATAAAGCAAAGGTACTCAGTACCCATCAAAATTGCATTTTCTTTAAATGCAGTGTACATAGTATGGTCAACAGATTAATTTTTTCACTGTAAGGAAATCCCCTGCATTAGAAAGCCACAAAGAAACGATGAGGAAGCTGAATGAGTCTTTTCCAAAACAAAGACTAAGCTTACATCAATAGCGAATGCTAGCAGAGCAAATAGCTAAACAAGAAATGGCACTAAGGTCTAATAAATGGTGAGGTCTTTGATTTTCTTGCTTCTCCAGCTGTAAGCTTTTACCTATAGCAAAATCTTGTTCATAGACAGAGAGGAGAATGAAACAGGCTTTAAACAAACAGAAACTTCTTTAAAACATAAGCCACAGGGGGGATGGAATTTTTCTCCAATGTTCAATTTACACTTTGTCCTTTATTCTGGCATCAAAATTGTTAACTAATTAAACTCTTTCTTCTAAGTAAAAGTGCCATCAAATATTTTTTATTCTAATGATGATTCTTTTTGCATCTAACTATAAAAAGACTAGTAGCATTTGAACACACTAATCTCTGCAGTTAAGCAGACAAATAAAAGCCCTACAGAGCCTCTTTCGTACCATAACTGTTTCATTGTTTGAAGCAGAATCGTTTTCCAATGCACTGCGTGTGCAACACAGAGTATGGCCCTAATCCTATACTGTGATCTACTTTAGCAGAAAATACATCTGCCTAGTATCCAAATCACAGGGAAGACCAGAATGCTTTCAGTGTGTTACAAGGTTTACTGTACAGATCTACTAGAAAATTAGGTTTAACAGAAGCTGAGTCAGAACCTATGAGTACAGCTAGAAAATGACAAGGCAAATGAAAGTAAAAAAGGAAAAGAGGCAGAGTCTGACACAGGGATAATAATTATCTATAATCAGGCAAAGACACAGCTACAGTAAAATTACTGACAACAGTTATTTGATGATAATACTTTTAATTGCTCATTTATAGGTAAAGTACATTGATACTACTGTCTAGTTCAGACACTCAAACACAAAGTGCCTCTCCCAAAGTGACAGTTAGTCTCAGAACCAGAACTAAAACCAGCTCTCCTGCCTCCAAATGCCATGCTCAATTAACTAAACCATAGCTCCCCACAGGAACAAAATCTGTGCTCATACAGGAAAATCTGTGTTCATGCTACTCAAGGAAATTAAAGTGCAGCTATAAATCTCAGCTAGTTGCTGCTGTCTGGACAGATGCCCAAATTAAGGCCAGAGGTATCCTCACTATGAAGGAAAATATTTGCTGCTTGTAAATTGATTTTTGTTTCTTCTTCCAAATAAAAAAAACCAACAAAACGAAACACAAGAAAACACACAAAAATCCCCCCAAATGACAACAAAAAAACACACACACAAAACCAAAACCACCACCACCAAAAAAAAAAAAACCAAACAAAACCCCAACAAAACCCACCCTCCAAAAGAAACAACCACCCACGCATATGTAGCCTTCCCAATTTAAAATGTCACACAATATAGCCTCACAGTCATTCAGGTGACACTCTAAGTTTATCTCATGCAATGCATTTTAAGTTCAAGGGACACAACAAGGACATCTCAGTGACATGTTAACTGTATCTCCAACAAGGACATCCATTTAAAAAAAAGCAGTATGTAAGCATATGTATCTCTTTAGAAGGACAAGAGACTAAGGAGATTGTTCTTTTGTTCTTATTTAAAAAGAACCATTACACACTTCTCACTAACCAAAAGAGGCAACAACCTTGACAATATACACTAAGCTTAAATCCGCTTGCTGAAAAAAGCCTGTAGAGTGTCAGTCAAAATATATATAAAATAATGATGTTGATGGTCCTGTGCTGCTCAGCTAGGAGCTTTGGAAATGGAGATTAGTGACTGAAGATGATAATGTTAAGGTTCAGGATGTGGCTTTTCAAAAAACAGTTTTGAAAATGAATGCAATGTGAAGCAGGTCTATTGGTGCAGATAATTTTAAATTACATATCTTCTGTGAAAGTAGCAACTGGACTCAACTTCTGGTATTATCAGTGAGGGCACTTATGTCCCTAAGAAAAGTTCATAAACCCAGGTTTCCCCACCATGAATGAGATACCCTCTGCTCATCAGAAGTTAGGTACTGTTTTATGTTTCATTACACATTTTCAGGGTTTCATTTTTCCATTGACATACTAAGTTGTTAATGAAGATGGCCAAATAGATCATGTCAAATTGTATCCCCATATATATAAAAATGCAGTATGTCACAATATAAAAAAACCAAATCTCATACCGGTTTATCATCACCTGCACAAGTTTCTGCAAGTGTCTTTATTAAGAAGGTTTGAAATGGTTCTTTTGGAATCATCGTGAGAACTATATTCTCTCAGAAGCATATTTCTGTCTCTCTTCCAAACTGATAACGATTTTTTACTACTGGTAGCAATAAAACAAATTTCTTTCCAGCATACAATCTCCACCGAAAAAACCTTCCAAGCATATAGTTTCTCTAATGTTTGACAGTCATTCCTTCACCATAATGTAGAGTGAAATGTACTGTATCACAATATATACATACCTGGATGGTAGCTTTACTTTAAAGCCTGGGGGGTCAATCACAGTTTAGCAGTGGCAGCAGAGAACTTGGTGTGCATTGGGAAACCTGAGTGAGGATTTAGGTACATACTCAAACAGTTTTCCTTTCCTGAGCTCTGTGTTACTTCTTAGGTCAGCTACAGGGATCCTAGCTCAAATATAAACAAGCTACATACCTACAGCAACCTCTTCATTACAGATACACTAAACTCAAAATGAACAAAGAACACTGCCTTAAGCCCAATTACTAAATCTTGTATCACATTAGGAAGTTATTCAGGAGAGCAACTGATGCAATTAGTTGGTACTATTAATTTAATAAACTGTCCATCGACTGTTAATCTTTGGCGGAACAGTGATTTGCCCAGCAATAAAACATTTACTTTTAGACTATCCCACTGATACTACTGGACTCTTTGTAATGCACGTCTTTAAAAATCCATTTGTTTCATTACAGTGTTCCCCTAGTGAAAAGAGTAATAATGCTTAAAAGAGGGTTTGTGTTGGTACTTATCTTAAACTACTACATATTTTGCTGAATGAATGGGAAGAGATTTGGATGTGACTTTGGAAATCAGTTTGAATCAATTGTCAGTCCTTCATTTCAGTGAAAAGTTTGCCAGATATGAGTATTTGCTATCATCAGTACTTATACCACATCTCAAGGGCAGAATTAAAACATACTTCTAACTCAAAGTGACATAAATTGCAGGAAGAAACCATTGAAAAATAAAGGGCTGAAGGCCATATTGTAAAATGCCTCCCTTACTTCCTCTTCTCTGTTTTTTATCTTCCTGGCAAGGTGAGCTTTCTGACCAAAAAAAAAAAAAAAGCCACAACTTTTGAGTGCAGCCAGGAATGCAAAAAGGACAGAAGTAAAATGGAGAGTCATCATGACATTACTGTTACCAGCTGATGCAGTTAAACCGGGTAGGTAGATGCCCAGCCACACACTATGTTTAAGAATAAGACAGCCCCAAAATACTTTGTCCTTTTCTTAGTACAAGCATTGAACACATTATGTTCTGAAATATAAGCTCAGAGAAAGTTACCAAATTATGCCATATGCATGGCTTTATATCTGATACATTAAAGATCAGGTTAAGTCAGGTGTCAGTGAATTACAATGTTAAACACTACATATATATACACATTTCCCTTTGTTACAAAGAACTAGATGCTTATTATTTGTGAGGTTCCACAAAGTACAGCTTCCAGAGAGCTAACATATTTTACTTTATTCACCAATTACTTACACATAGACCTTCCAGCCCAGCTAATTTGCTTTGAACAATTAGAAGGTAGCAGACCTGGCTCCTTAAAGGCACTGGTTTCAGAGACCTTTAAGTATCTCAGAATATATTAGCTGATGCAATACTTTCTCTTCACTTCCTGCTTATTATTTGAGTAATTTTAACCCTGGCAGACAGTGTTCCAGCACAGCTGATCCCAGTTTAACATTTAACACAACCAGTTTTATTTCAGCTATTCATAGAACTGGACCAGACAGTAACCAGCTGCATCTACGAGATTTTCCCATATGTTACAATGTCTACAACATTCTTTTGTTCAATGATGATCTTGAGTATGTCCTTTACCTCTGATTTCAGATTTTGATTATTTGAAAATTACCATCTGTAACAAGATTCAGATTTTTCTAGTATTGTAACAAATAGAGAAATTTCAGGATTGAAACAAAGGGTAATTTAATGGAACCCCAGAAAAATACTTGTGCAGATACACTTGTTTTTTAACTTTGGAATTTTAATGGTGACTGTATTAATATGCATAACCAGGAATTCAACCAGTTATTCACAGAAAGTCCTTTGATTTTAAAATTCAATGTTGACAACACGTTTTCTGTTAATCTGTTATGCTATGACCTCAGGTCTCTCAATGCAGGATTGATACCCAGAGAGATGCCTTTCATTACAGCCAGTTCCTGGCCATCTGCCATTCAGTTGCAGGAAGCAGGGCTCAAAGGCCACAAATGCTATTTGAGTACCATAGATTTGGTTATTTTCTGGAGAGTCTTCATTTCCACAGCTACAAGTGAATGTTGACTCTGGTAGTGCCTAATTGTCTTGAACCTCTGAAAAGCAATACTGCTACAAGTTCAATCAATCCTGCCATACAACACTAAGACCATATGGCCAGCTTCATTTGTAGCTAATTGTATCTACACAGGAAGGCTTTGACATCAGCACCTCACAGCTCCTGTTTTTCTATCCCTGAATAGAAATTCACCTTTTTTACCTCAGTAGCTAAGTATGTAGGTAGGGTGAACTAAGCCCGTCTTTCACAGAAATATTACAAAAACATTCAAATACTCAAACATTTGTGTAGTGTTTAAGTAATACCTTCACTCCTGTAGAAAGACACCAACAGGTCTATAGTTGTGTGCGTGTAACAGTAACATTCCAGCACTAAGACTACTGACATCATCAACGTCTTTGACAATGAAATGTCACTGATGAGGTCCAAGAAGCATTGACACTTGATATGGGGATGACTTCTACTTTCAGGCACAGGAGGTTGCCATGATGCATTCTGCACCAGGTCTCAGCCTCTTTGCCAGATGAACATCTAAAGACCTCTTGGGATTTTGAAGCTTGTATTTTGCACTCACTCTGCAATCTAATTTCATCTTGTGTTATGCTGTTTTATAAACTCCTAATTCATATAATGAATTACAATGTTTCTCAGCATCTCTTTTCTTGCAGACAATTATCAGAGTTTGGTTTTATGTTTATAATTACCATCAATGCCAGGTTGAATACCTGCAAGGGTATTTCCACTCAGGGAACTCTCCCCTTTCCATTTTGAAGAGGCTATCTATGTGTCATCCTTCCTCGAGAGGCAACACAAAGCCTGGGTCCTTTGTGAGTACACTTAATATCGCACATGGTGTACTAACCTTGAACTAGCCTTTTACACAAACACAAACCCAGCAAATGTGTCATTCAGACAGCTAAAGTGGACCAGAAGCATTAGAAGAACAGGTAACTTCTCTTTTTATTTTACATAAAAATAAGCTACACACAAATATATTATGTATTTCTTACATCAGCTTTAAATTGTACGGTTCTTGTTTGTGCTTAACATTATCTACCCGCAATTTCTTTTTGTTATTGACAGAGCATTTACTTTTACAGAAAAGTGCTTGATAGAAAAAGAAATAGGAAAATGGCTTCTGAGACTGTATTACTTTTTTGTGAAGTGCCAGAACACAAAGCAACAACAAGGAACTGTTTTAATTTGCAAAGAATTTCTTCAGTGATTAGTTTGTTTTCCTGCAATTTATATCTGCCACCTTGGAAATGGCTATTTAAAGGTCTATGAGGGTTGTCAGAATTATTTTAGAACTGTATAGTTTTATATTAGTGGTGGGTGCTTTCACAGTCGGCTTGTAGCTTGACTGTTTAAATCTCCTAGTTTCACTAGGCAACACAGATACCTTGGGATGTATTTTCCACTTGGCTGAGGCTTGAAATCCTTTTCTGGTGGCATAAGCTGCCTGGTAAAATGTGTGCCTATTAAATAAATTGCACCCACAGTTCAATGAATGGTGGAAAAATATATGTCCCTCACGGTTTTAATAATTAAAAACCCCTTTAAATACCAAGCCAGCTTATTGCTTTAGAAATTCATTCGGGTTCCCTCATGGATCACATTTTGACAAAATGTACTTTTTCATGCATATTTTGTAATTTTATTTTCCCAAAGTCACATTTTCAGCTGAAAACATATAAAGGGAAAATGTTCAAACTAGCTTGAGCTAGAACACTGCAATCTAAATGATGAGGCCAGCAGTCTTTTAGCATCACCTCAAGGACTATATTTATTTGTGAAGTTAAGGCAGGCTGAATTCAACACACCAAAAATGTAAGTCAGCATGACTAGTATCTGGAGAAAGGACATTTCTCATACAGGCCAAAGGCCATGCCTATGTTAGGTGTATCACCTGGCGCACTCATGAGCTAGAGGTGTTTAGTCTATATGAATATTCCTACTTCACTTGTTTGTAAGGTATGATGAGACACCTTCTATACATTCACAGATAATCTTAGGGCAAGATCCCCTTACAGGGTTCTTTAAAACTGTAAATTCTGGGGACACTGTCAGCATAGACTATGATACTGCCTGTCATTAATGCTTGTCTTGCATTTCTCAAACACTTAAAAGCTCACTTTTTTTCACGTATTACTTCTAAATATTTCCCAACAGGAAGTAGCTCATATGAATTTATTAACATCTACAATTTTTTTATTTTTTTTTCTGTATTGTCTGGGAACATTTTCATAGTCTTCAGTGGGAGGAAGAGGTTCCAGAACACTTGTGGTAGTTGGTTGGCAGCTGAACTTCCTGGGGTAGTCTGAAAAAATGGACTGTTCCCCAAATGGACATCACAATTTCTGATCCTCAGAATTTTTTTGTTTAATTACTGTGTCAGCCATTGCCCTAATCAATGTATAAAGAATGGTATCTTGTTGTTTGTCTGTTTGGTTTCTAATAAAGTCACAACTCTTGGTTTTGTATAAATAATGCTATGGAGTCATTTAACGGGCTAGAGAGAATGTGCAAATTATATCATAGATATCTATAATATACTAAATTTAATAACTTTATATGGAAAAAAATATGGCCATGGTCTTATTAAAGACATAACAGAAGAGCATTAACAACAATAGGAACTATAATTTACATATGCCATAGTTTTCTAGGTCAAGACACTAAAGTCCTCTTGCATGTACACAGCATCTGAACTGAATCCTGCTCCTTTTCTTAGAAGTACATTTTTTGTCATTAATGCTTTCACTGGATGTCCTAAAAGAATGTCATGATACATTTATATCCTTATCAGTTAGCTACTGTCAAATATAAGAGACTTGCAAGATACTAAAACACTGACTTTATCTTCAGCTCTGAACTAAGCTTCAGTCCAGCGGATCTGTCAAACCTGGTCTCACTTTGACCATGCTGAATTATAGCTCATAGTACTATGTGATGTGATGGCATATCTCTGTGTGTGCTAGTCTGAGACAGACAATACAGATGGCACAGAAATACACATGGAAAACATGATGTGTTTTAAACCTAAGCCTTCAGAGATGATCTCAGGGCCCAGGATGCAGTTATGAACAGAATTTTGATGCCTTGTATTAGCAGAAAAATTGGGAAAATTGGATAGTGGTTGATTTATGAGGTTGCACAAAACTCTATAAACCCAGAATCAACATTGTGAAAGTAGTTGGACCCACAGACACTTTTCTCAAGACTCCCATTTACCAAAAGGCAGATGGAGAAGAGCCCACGCACAGCTATTTGCAAGGTACAGCAGACATCTGCTTAGATTTAGGTTCTGTTTGATAGAGTGGACTTTGTGGCCAGGATTGTTCCCCAACATTTTGTCTGGCCTTTTCTTGAGCATTTTTATGGACTCCTAACGTTCTACAACACACAATCAAAGGAATAGTGGAAGTGGGATCTAATTTCCTGGTTGTCTTAGAACAATGAGTGTGTTGTTTGTTTATGCTACATAAATTCATATCATAAAATGGGAACTTAAGCATAAAAGTTCTGCTTTTATGAAAGCAGGCTTAATTGGACTGAGTTTGGACTCAGATGCACAGTACAAAAGTTTTCAGGGAGAACTGTTTCTAGAAGATCTGTACTGTGCTTTACTGTAGCTGCTCTATACATAATGCCTTGTCCAAAGGGAAGGTCAAAATGTTTTACTCTACTGGGTTGGTAATAGTGAAATGTTCTAAATAAAAGGAGACAGAGAATTAAAAATAATACCTGATTAATGAACAGTAGTAGTCTAAACAGCTTGACACTACTCACTATTGATATGTGTGATACAGTAAGTCAAGAATATTGAATGTCATGTTGCCCAGCAATGACCAGGAACAGTCTGGTCATAATAACGAAATACCAGAGGTGACAAAATAAATCCCGTCCAGATGGGGTCTGAAACAACAGAAGCTAGACATTTGTTTTTGCTTGCTTGACAGATTATTGAAATTCCTTACACTGGCATACTCAGATACAGGATTTAGACCTGTAGCAGACACAGCAGTAGAGCAAGGAAAAAACACAGTGTCTTGGGGCCATGCAAACAGTTGTAGAGAAATACATTTTGGACTTGCTACAACACTAGCCTCAAAGAACAGGTGATCACCTACAGTTCTTGGGAGCACACTGGGGGTGTACAAAGAAAAGGACAGACAGTGTCCATCAGCTCCAATTAATACAATAAACCTCCTCTGAATTTTCAATTCTAAATCCAGGTGTGTATTATTTTCCCTCATAAGGCTTCCCTTCAAGACATTTAGAAGGAGTCTGTGTCTTTCTCTGCCCACAAATGGGGATTCTACACAAATATGGTCCCACAGCAGGAAACTATACAGTATAGTATAAAAGAACCTTTCAACAAACTTAAAAGGATTAATGCATTTCTTTCAGCAAAAGCTCTGCATGTCCTCTAACTCAAGAAGTTTAAAAAAGGGACAAGGATTTCTGTTTAAAATGCAGGTAAAACCCAATTATCCAACATGAAATCTCAAGCTGTTTGTTTGGGATCAAAACTGAATGTAGGAGAAGCAGCCCTCTCAGTAACATATGCTGGAATATCAGTGCATTTATTCTGTGTACAAGGAAGCCACTGGGAAAAGAGAAAGAATTTAGCATTTAACATCTCAAGCTAGCACTGTTTTCAGTTTGAGGGCCAGCATAGCTTAACTGCAACAAAGCACCACGTCCAACAGAGCCTGTCAGGATTTCAATTTTCATAATGAAGATGTGAACTAGTCTTTGTAGAAAATCTTTTACTAAACAGTTTTTGCTGTGCTTTTTAGAGCAGTAAAATGAACATTAGTATCGATTTCTTGTCATTGTTACAGAACTACAACCCACAAAAACATTAGGTGCTACAGTGGCGGACATCACAGAGCTGAATGGCTGGACACTCAAGCTCTCATGAATCCTGTTATAATGGTTTTAGAAGTTACTTCCCCAGATGCCCTCTCTGCTCCTCTGCCATTTTACCACTGCCACAGCAGAAAGAACTGTATGCCTGGTCCTCAGCCTTTACAATGTGGAGCCTGACACTTCATCATAAATCCACCTTTTTGGCTGCACAAATGAAGTGTTACGACTGTGGAGCTTTGGTGGTGGTTCAACACTAGTGTCTACTTCACCTTTCCATACTGAAGGTGTCCCCTATAGTAGAAGAAAATATATACTTTCTTCACAGAAAAGTAGTTTTAGGCCATTATACTAGCTTAATCTGGCAATGAAGGTAATATTCTGAATAACACATTTGATTTATTTTTTTTTTTAACATGGCCCTTAATAAAATTGAGGATTATATCACAGTTGCATTAGAGAATAGGGATTTTATTAATGTTTACAAATATCTGAAGGGTGGGTGTTAAGCAGAAGGGGCCCAGTCTCTTTTCTGTAGTTCCCTGTGATAGGACAAGAGGTAATGGTAGCAAGCTGAAACACAGGAAGTTCCACCTCAGGAAAAACTTCTTTACTAGTAGTGTGATAGAGCCCTGGAACAGGTTGTGGAGTCTCTTTCCCTAGAGACTTTCAACACTCGCCTGGATCTGTTCCTGTGTGGCCTGACCTAGGTGTTCCTGTGCTGGCAGAGGGGTAGATTTGATGATCTCCAGAGGTCCCTTCCAACCCCTACCATTCTATAATTCTATGAATTATAATGGATAAAGAACTGTAACCAGAGAGTTAAAATGTTACATTGACATTGAATCTAAAATTAAAAACAAACAAGACAAATGTAGCTGAACAGACTCCTACATAGTTTGGATATCAATGCATTACTTAGCTGTTAATCAAAGTTTTCTTTCTTTTACCTTAACTGAGTATCTCTCTTGCCTGAATGTCAATATAAGGCAACAGTGAAGGTCAATGAAACTGCCTTGCTGTTCACACTGTGTCCTTTAGCAACATGTTGTACTTGTTGGGAGTCAGGCAAATGAAACACTAAGCGACATCAGCATAACTTATATTCTTGAAATCACAAGATTATTTTTTAGCATATTTCAATTAAATGTGGAGCTTGTTGACAGACTCCGTAATCTAGAGACACCTTGGTAAGTGCAGTGGGGAGCTGTGAAATGCCATTATGTGAACTGGATAACTGTGACACAGGTAAAAGCCAGACCCATTGTCTTTGGGATGGAATAAAGGATATCTGCCCTCAGGAGGCATTTTATTGATGAAGGGACAGTAATGTCGATATTTGGAAATTAAATGTCAAATAAACAGAGACACGGGCACATTTGTTGCCAGATGATGCCTGTAAGAATTGATGAGGTTCAGTAGCTGTGAATATCAGCCTCCATTCTGAATCCCAGTCACGATGCTGGTTACAGGGAAGAGACTAAGAGATGGCTCAGCTGCTCCTTCCCTGTTTTCACCATGGTAAATGAGGATAACAGAGGTGCCGACAATATCAGGTGTTAAAATAGTGCTGGAGTATCCCAATACTCCACCCACAGGTTTTTCCTGTTTTTCAAATAATGAAAGCAGGAAATTTGAAAGGATACTAAAAACCTGCATGAAATACTGGGCTAAAAAACCACAGGGGGAAAACCAGGGTTAGCATATAAGGATGAAAAATGTACATAGTTTGTGCATAGCCTGACAAAAATATATTTTAAAATGCTCTTTTCTGTCACCACTGTAGTATTTTGATAATTAATCAGTAATCCTCTTCCCATTACTGTTTCTGAAACCAATTTTGAATGTTGTTCTGCTAAGAGATCAGAAGGAGTTAGAGGGAATCAGTCAACCTCCCTGTTCTTTTTGAAAATTTTGGGTTTCATCAGGGAGGTATTTGTTATCAGTGTTTTTTATATATATATACATATATATATATATCTTAAAAATCTTTCCAGATCTATAATGAATATGCTGACTGATCTTTCAATGTTTATATATGCTTTCATCATATTCTTGCCATCTGCCATGGCCATAAAAGGAAAAAGAAAATGGTAAAAACTGTGAAAAGATTTAATTATGGTTTTGGTTCTGAACAGCCTGCATTCATGGCCTCTTGGAAGAAGCATTTAGTCAATTAACTATTTTATTAACCAATTGATTTTTCCTGTTAGTCTTTAACCTCTTTGTACCTATTAGGAATGGTTAAGAAAACTGAATAAATTATTTTCTTTCATCTCTAAAAGGAAACAATAAATAATAAAACAGGTTGAACAAGGTTTCAGTGGGGAACCCAAATACAGATAAAAATACCTACCGTGTATCATATAATATAAAATACTAACTGCTAGGAGTAGCACAGTATTTCAATAAATCGCATTGTCACACTGACCTTTATTGATATACTGTTTCTTAACTTAAAGGATTGGCCCTGCTGCTTTAGGAGATATTTTGTTGTGAAGGGCCTGCAGATTCATCACATAACAAAACGATTATTTGCTTGCCATAGGGTTGTCTAAGTCTATATGCTAAGCAGAAGTAAAAACCTCAAAATATTTTAGGGACAGTCTAAATTCAAAGATTGATATAATGATGCTCTTTTTCCCCCTTCTTCCTCTAAACCCAAAGTTTAGCTAAACTCCACGCAAATATATCCATGGGTGAGCTAGCCTTCAAGGTGATGCTTATGTATTATCTATCCTTTTTTTTTTTTTTAACTCTGACAGTTTATATTCTGTGCTGCCTCTGCATTACTAGCTATTCACACAAATGTTTCCTCCCACTTCCCCTTCGTTAGTCTCTTTTGATGTTCTGCTACTCCACCTTTCCATACTCTGCTTATATCCACCTGTTTCTCTAGCAAAAGTTGTACCACTTGCTGCTTTCCTTGCATCTCTCCACCTGAGACTCCCTGTTCCAGTTGTTCATCCCATATAAATGCCAAGGCACTTCATCCACTGGACAACTGAGACCACTGGTAATCATCCCCACCTTCTTTCCTATTTCCAATCTCCTCTTCTCCAGACATAAATTTCACAAAGGAGTCTGGATGATGGGAGCAGAGACACCAAGTGATTCATTTAAATATAAAATTAAAATGCCACCCCATCGCACAATCAGATCAAAATTAAGTAAGATGTTTCAGGATAATGCCTTTGCTTTCCCAGAATACACCACCCATGATGCAGACATCCAATCCTTTGCTGGTATTGTTTGTGTTGGGTGGCAACACACAGAAGAGCTCAAGGCAGTAGATTTGTTGACATTTTTGGATATACCTGTCATGTACCCTGCCTTCCTGGCCCCAAAACTTTACAGAAGAAATAGGGCATAATAAAGTTGATTGATTTGTGTTTTCATTTTGGTGTCCCTCTATCTTGCCTTTTCATTTTTATTTGGAGCCATTGAAATCTTACCTTCCAGAGAATCCAAGTTGTTGGGCTTGTCATCTGGTTCAAAAATGTCTGCACAGCATGAACAAAATTTACTGTCCACTGTGCAAACTGTTTTGGTTGCTCTAATAGAAAACTCAGCAATCCCTCTTTTATGCTCTGATAGGAAACAATCCGCCTTTTTTTTTTTTTCCCCCCACGAGGAAAAAAGTTTTTGATAGAATTTTTGCTAGCTTTATATAAACCAGAAAATCCTCAAAAGACAGCATGTGGCCAACAATGCTTACAGTGAATTTGAATTATTCTTTGTCCTTACTATAGTTTTCCCTTAGATTGAAGATCTTGGTAAAAGTAAAACTTTAGAATTTTAAATTGCCAAGGCTCAAATGTGGCAAAAGCAACTACATGACTGATGGAGCACTGTGCTCAGTTGAAGTGTTAATGCCATCAGCAATAATTTGGTTTTGTCTTTTCTCATCCTAAAGTTCATTGTCCATTGAAATGTATCACTAGTGTATCATCTTGGTCTCTTAATATGCAAACAACTGAATTCCCTAACAAAACTTTTTTCAGGTGTGACAAGTTTTTCAGAAATGTTTAAGTACTTGAGCTTTAAACAAGGAAACGGATTTCTTCTCATTCTCCCCCCTCCCCCCCCCCTTTTTTTTTCTTGTTAAAATTTTTTATATAAGCTATCTAGCTTGCTGCTGTCATCTAGAAAGGCCCCAGTGGGAGACCCTAGGTCACTAGCAGCTGAAGAGAGAAACTGCACAAGTAGTTAGGATGAAAGAATATCCCACCGGGGTTTTGGACTTACAGTTTCTTGACTCTTGTGACATGAAATAAATGTATCTTCACTGTCTGGAGCCACCAGCCATATTCTCTCACTCATGAAGCTAACATTACATTCAGACTTAACCAGTTGAAGAGGCTAAAAACCTTTATCATTTGTTTTATATACAATGATACTTTTGAGTTCTTTCTGCTAGGGTCAGGATGAAAATTTTTATTAGCTTCTACAGAGACTGAAACGTCACACTAATATTTTAGGAAAGCTCTCTGCTCAACAATTTGTTGTAGAGATTTAGGGATACACAAAATGATATGCAAAGGGATGATGACTTTGCAAACCCCCAAATTCTCATACATGCTTAACTAATCTTGTTCAGAATGTGGTTCATTTTTTATAATCTTTCAAGATTAATTTTGTGTCCTTTTGGGATTTCCCCCCCTCATAATTACAGAAGAGAGAGACTGAAGCAAAGAGATCTTATGTTCAGAGTTTAAAGACTAGGTTACCTTTCAGGTTTTGGTACTTATTTCCCTTGTGTTCTATGTATGTTGATTAAATCTTTCAGTCCCTATTGTTACAAATGGTATTAAAATACATCTGTGAATTATTTAGTTATTTAAAACACCAACATAATTGATGAGCGGCTACTGTGCTAGCTTATAAAAAAAGTCACAAAAAGAATACAAATGTTTCAGCAAAAGGCAACATCCTGAATGCTTGCCACATGGGACACTCAGAGCCAACAACTCTGATTGTTTGAAACATCAAGGCAGCAGTCAAAATGAGATCCCTGGGAAAGACAAGGCACAAGGTCAGAATGCTGCAGCTTCAGAATTCTCACAGTGGAAATAAACAGAGCATCAAGGTATGTGATACACCAATAAAGGCAGAATTAAGGGCTACATTGTGTCTTTGGCCTTCAGAATCGCTCACTATTCATCTTAACTTGCATATAGATGGAGAAGATAAGAGATAAATGCCTTGAGAGTGTGAATGAACTGACAAAAGGCAGGAATTACGCCCTCACTGGATCACTAAGTGCATCTGTTTCTAAACTGTGCAGGGATACCTCTTCCCCCTAATATCATGCTGCATTTTTTGTTCACTGGTTTCCTAAGGATCTCAGAGAAGTCCTGACTTTTGCCATTTCTATTTTTCCTTTAAATGACAAAGAACTGAAACAAGACCACTGGCTTTGTGAAATTGTTACTGATTTTGTTTCAGCAACAGTGCTTCTCTCTCCTCTTGACTGTTGCTATTCCTACCTCATTACCCAACTAGACAAAAAATGCAGACACCCAGACCTTTGATCTTTCCTCTGCTCTGAGCATTAGCAACACACTGTTTAGATTACAGAAAGATCAACAGAAAGAACAGAAGATTACAATAAAGTATTACAATAGAAGCATATTCCATACTCTTAAAAACTCCATTCTGTTTGTAAACTGGGAATGCCCTCTGAGAGATGCAGCCCCGCAAGAGCAGTGGCAAAAAGCGCACTGTCCACTCTCCGCAGAGTAACATTTTTTCTGTCAAGTGTTCTCTTGGCTGTCACGATAAATTACCTCACAGAGAAAGACAGTTTATAATCTGAGATATTCTGACCTAAAACCACGGATTTCTAGATCAGACATAGGCTGGAGAGCCTGTCATGCTTATGCATCATGGAGAAGAATATGAGCATTCATTAGAGAGTGGCACAGCTAGGGTGTAGTGGATATGGCCATTTACCATTTCCATGCTAAGAAATATTACTCAGAAGTGGGATATGGCACAGGAATTCAGTTTGCACATACCTTTTAACATATGCTATCTGAATCTACTCAGATATAACCATGTGAATTTTATCTGTTGCTGCAAGAATTCCAGTTTGTCCATATGGTAGTCCCTAGTCGGACACAGTGTTTCTCATCTCCAGGATACCACATTGAGAGATGTTGGTATCTACCTCTGAGTCTATCACTTGTTAAAATTCATCTTCACAGTGAAAAACCTAAGCCCTAGGAGACATTTTTCAATAAAATATGGATACACACTTAGCATAGTTAAGTGAAACATGGGACCTCTTAAGGCTGAGTGACAAAAATTGTAACTGATCGCTCTACCTAAAGTGACAAGAATGCTAATGCTTGATACCCAGATTTTTAGTTCGAGCACAGCTATTGCAATCCATAAAATCACGGAAGACTAGAGGTTAGAAGGAACATCTAGCAATTGCATAGTCCAACCCCCCAGCTCAGCAGCATGAACTAAACCAAGTTGCTCAAGACTGTGTGCACTCACGTTCTGAGTATCTCCCAAGAATGGAGATTCCACAACCTCTCTGGGCAACCTGTTCTAATGTTCAATAACAATTTAATCATAGTCTACAAAGTTCAGGGCAGCTACCCTCCTCACTTCATTTTCTGTCTCTGCATTTGATTTCATGTTCTGCCAGATCAATATAAACCTCATTTGGGTCCTGCACATTCAGCGTTTATTCCTAGAAGTCAAGAAACTGCTTTCCTGTGATTTCCCTGTGTTTATAAGACAACATGCCTTTGGCAAACACTTTGGCCAATACATAGAGGCAACACACTGTATCCTTCAATTCACATCCAGACCTCAAAATACAAGTGTTTAAAGAGTATGATCTAAAATAAAATACTGGGAGATCATGCTGAATGTATTTAGGGCAAAAATACATACATACTGGTAAAACACAAGTAAGAAAAATGGTCAAAATGTATGTTAAACATAAATGTATTGAACCTCATTTGCACAATTAGTACCCAGAAGCTCAGCATATTATTTAAATTTGTGAAGTTATACATCAAAAAAAACCCATTTCCAAGACTGAAGCTGTAACTTTGGAACTATAAAGTCAGACCATAATGACAAGCTATTTAATCATTTAACATGGGATAAGTTTTTCCTTCATTCTTCCTACTCACAATAACAAAAAGTATAAAGAGCTACCAAGGGTAGGTTTTTTTATTATCCCTTTTTTTCTGTCCCTGTAAGCCAGGCCTCATTCTCACCTAGATTTTATTGTTCCTTTCTGAGCTAGCTAAACTGTTTAATGTCTTTTGAAAAATGCATACAAATTCACTACAGACAAATCAGCAAAACATTTTTGCATTTCCAGACTCCTGATGCAGCTCCACTGTATCACCCTGCGAATATCTGTCCAAATTCTTTTAATGACTTTTTATGACTGTGGGAATTCTAGGACCAGCAATGCATTTCACAGAGCTTCAATAGCCATCAGATGGTTGTGATTATCCTCTATTGTGCTGAACATGGTTAAAATTTGGAATGATGAAGTTATAAATCCCTGCACTTTCCTTGACCACTATGTTCGTTTTAAAATATGTATGTATCAGTTTAGCATTGATATATTTTGTCACTGTACCCAAACTATCAGACATTTGACTCTGCTCTGTACTCTAAAGGTAGACTGATATAAATTTTCTTCCTGCCAGCAGCTCAAGTAGATGATTCTCATGCATTCAGTTTCATTCACAGAAGTCAGTACTGGGTTTGTTAGTTCTGATAAAATCTGCCTTTTTTTTTCTTTTTTTTTGTGAATTATGATGCTTAATCTACACAAAATATCCCTGAAAGATTTCAGAGAATCACAATTTAACTGAGATCAAAGCTCTGGAAGACATTCAAGTTAAGTTTGATATGAAATGACAAACTGTAGACCTTGACTGTGGTTATAGCCCTTTGGGATGCTGAATGGATTTCAGACACAAATCTTGGTCATGCTTTGATCATCCATTAAACTGCTGCATATAAGTAAATTTCATCAAAGAAAAATCATATAAAACTTTCATTTTACAAAATAATAGACAATAGCACTTTTATGCCAGAGATCATGCAGGAACTAATCTTCTAATACCAGCTCTATTGATCATGGTCATAAATACAACTCATGAATTTTAGTATAGCCTTTTGCTTATAGCACTGTAGTACTACAAAACAATGCAGCAAGGAAAACCATATGCAATTAATACATTTGCCTTCTCTTGAGGATTAATAGAACCCAAGCTATTGAAACTGTGACAACTCTAATTTAGCTAAGCAATACTAGTTTACAACTGCAAAGGATGTTGCTTTATGCAAACTGTTACAGTGCACAAATAGAATCCCTAAAAGCATAGATATGTTCTTCTAGTTAATCCAGAACATTTTAGGCTGCACAATTAAATAGGTCAAGCTCAGCAGTTTGATAAAAGACTTCAAAAAGTTAGTGTCATTATGGCTTTGAAGTTTTGAAGACATGAACTACATTTGTAAGTTAATGCACTGAAAGTATTAGCTAAAGGAAAGATTACCTACCATAACAAGTAGGAAAAAGAATAAGAGTCCATAATGATACTTCAAATGGAAATGCTTTCTCATTTAGATAGGAAATTGGACTCATAAACCTTAGCTAACTATGATCTTATCCTTCTGAGTGTCAATCATCAAGCATAGTTAGTGTATAGAAAATAATTTAAAATCTGCAGCTATTTATAGTCAGAAGTGCTTCCTATTATTGTATCCATTGCTCATAAACCAGTGTATAGATTTTCTGTTACTATATATGACAGTTCAAAAAAAAAAGCTAATTCAGTGCTCTTTTGGGGGGAAAATATCTCTATTACAACCTACATACATGCTGACATCTAATGTAGTAATTCTCTCATAATCGGACAAAACATGCAGACAGGTCATAGAACTAGTTTAAGTTAGTGTGTATTCCCTAAAAGACAAGATTTAAATATATCTGTAAGGCATGCTTAGTTCCTGCAATTTACCATTTCAGCAGACCACGCAAATAATTTACTGTCACTCGTTTCACTGTGATTACCAATTACAGTGATATAGGACATTTTCACTGAGAAAATTTTGTTATGGAAAGATGTATTACTCATACAGTCATAAACAGTCACAAATCAGCCTTTGGTATTCCCTTTGTAAGTTAAAACAAAATCACCAATCATCTTTCTCTTCCTAAAAGTACATTTGAGGCTTGCTTTTTCGCTTCAAAATGATACTGAAGCAGGAAACATACAGTCCTTTAGCCAATGCTCACAGAATCTTTGCAGTCCAGCAGCATCTACCTGTTTCCAGAACAAGGGTACAGTATTAAGAAGCTGGGACACTATCTGGACGTGGATAGTCTATCTCTTCCCCACTCCTTCCTGTACTAGGTTTTCTTATCCTCATGAAGAAGCAAGGACTTAGCTTCTATTTGACAAGTTTAACAAAAGTAGGTATGAAATCTTGGAATGGTCATCAGAAATGTGAAGCCTTACTCTCTTTACTTTGCTATCTATCTTAGTTCTATGGTTTGCCAAAGTAAAATGGTTGCTTGAAACTGCCTTGATAGCCTTTTGATCTTTCATACTTGCATATGGCAGGGCAAAGGCAGATTAGGTTCAATGACTAACAGATTCGCATTGGTAATTCATTCCAAATCCTTCTATTTGGGAGTATTTCATTTTCTAGAATCCAGCTCATCACACAGTAAAAAACCAAACACCTTTTGTGTTTAGACATAAAACCAGGTCCCAGTTCTGCAATGCAATGTGCCCTGTAGGAATTTTTCCATCCATATCAATATAAGCAACTGCAGAATTTTAAATTGGAAATTATTAACCGCTAGGAAAGATTTAGAATAATACTCCAGCAACACAAGCTTCCTTCAAAAGACTCACATACTTGTTTATATACTAACAGATAACACCTTCTAATATGAAAAGGCATTGTTCAATGCAAGTATGATATTTCTTTTGCAATTTTACGGTGTATTATGTACATACTTCTAAACTGCTGTTCTCTTATTAGTAGTAATTTTAGAAAATATAAAGGAAAATAACAGTTTTCAGACTGTACATAACTCACAAAGAAATTTGGATCAATAGGGAAATATTTAAAGTGCTTGAGTATTCAGATTATGAATTGCATCTATTGGAAATGTGGTTTGCCAACTGCAAAGCTCCAGGGTTAACAAGTTCAATATGAAACAGCTTATGCCCTTTTCCAAGCACTCTTAGGTGAATAATAACATTGGCAGTAATCAGTCTTAAGTAGCATAAAGATTATCTTAAAGGCAATTACACATATCACCATGTCTCCAAAACCATCCATGATCTCTGTGAAACTTGGCTGTCATAATGGTTCCTCCCTCTGCAAACTAAGAGAGATATTTTTCTCCATCCATTGCAGTCTTGTTTACATCAGGAATGTATGCTGAATTTATAATGGTGCTGACTTACTCCCACCATATTGATGGCATCAATTTTTACAAAATCAATAGCAAGTTTTTTAAAATTAGTAGCTCTCATCCACTGATAGCAAGTGCTTTACATTATTTTAATGACGACTTAGAACTTCCTTAATTGAAAGCTTTATCTTCCTGCCCAACAGGTAGCCATAAATCATAGGAATCACTACACCAGACTAATTCAGCACCATTTATAATAGGTTTGTGGGTAGCTGCCACATGTTCCATCACTGCGCAACTTCCAAAGGCCTGACCCTTCAAAGAACCCATTACTCTGCTGACTGGGCAAGTTTCACTGATCAGTTTAGAAATGGATGTGCTTCAATTCTCAACTGGAGAGACTTGCACTTCACCAAACGCCAGTGTTGGTAGGTGATGGTGACAAAAATGGAACAGATTTGCACTGTGAAAAAAATATTGGGTACAGACAGATCTATGAGGAACTAAATCATCACAGTTTCAAGAAAAATCCTTTTATAAAACAAGTATACAGTTCTGGAGTTTTTGTTTGTTTGTTTTAATCTGAAGTGTTTCATTAAGTACATGGAAGCAAAGAGCTCCTATACTGGGACTCAGAATGGCCCAAACTTAGAGAATGCTGTGCTTCTACTGTATTGAGCTTTCCAAAGAATGTAGAGAACTTTTACACTCAAAAGAAACAAGGCAGATTTTATTAGGATATAAGCAAAAACAAGAGCAGAAATTAAAAGATTCATAAGTAACTCCTCCTTAGTCAATGTTGTCTCTAGAGATGCATCCTTGCCTTCTAACTTTAGATGAATCAAACAATGACTTGTGAATCATGGGAACTCCAACCCAACCCCTTTAACACCACTGAATTTTTTCTTTCTGTCTTTTCTGTGATCTGGATGCCTGCTGTCTGCTCCTCTAAAGTCTCTCTACTTGATCTGAAGGCTCACAAATGCTTGCTGTGATGCTCTCCATGTACCTATCTGCCTGCTTCCCATTGCAGTCTCTGGAATCTTCTCTGCCTTGAATATTCTCTGCTGCCAACAGCATATAAAAAGCCCTCCTTGTCCCTCCAGAGGGCCCACTTGACCCCCTCACAGTCACCAAGGAACATAATAAAAATAAATAACAAATGAATAAAGCACATTCTATCTAGCATATCCACTAAATACATAATCAATCCAAGTATGAGCTCTTGCTCAGAGCAACACCACCATAATCTTCCTTTATTTAGAAGTGAAGGTGAAACAGCTGCAATAATGTCTCTTATAAAACCCTTTCCTCTATAGGCCTCAAAGCACTTCACAATAGAAGGTACCTGTATTACCTTCCTGTTATTCAGATGTGGACTAAAAAGTAAAGTTTACTAAGATACTGGTAAAATAAGAAAACGTTTTATAGGTTTCTTCTCAAAATATTTAAGGTGGTCAGTATCATCACTTACTTTAAAGCTGGGGAAGACAACATAGGGGTGATGTTATATGCTCAAGCTTCCTTTGACTACAGGCCACAGAAGCCCATATATAAACATTCTGGTGCTAACCATAGTATGTTAATCCGTATTACTACATGACAGCACTTATAATTTCCAAAGCTCACGATTACCTCATTTTTAATTATAAACTTTACAATGTTTACTTATAAACATTGATGATGTCAATGTTTATAAGACCTCATCAATGTTTATACATACAAAAAGGGTGAGTGCCAGGAGGATGGAGCCAGGCTCTTCTCAGTGATGCCTGATGACAAGACAAGGGGCAATGTGTGGAAGCTGAGGCATAGGAAGTTCCCTGTAAACATGAGGAGGTATTTTTTCACTGTGAGGGTGACAGCACTGGAACAGGCTGCCCAGGGGGGTTGTGGAGTCTCCCTCTCTGGAGATATTCAAAACCTGCCTGGACAGGTTCCTGTGTGATCTAGCATAGGTGATCCTGCTCTGGCACGGGGGTTGGACTGGATGATCTTTCGAGATCCCTTCTGGCCCCTGACATTCTGTGATTCTGTAATAACCTCTTACAAATAACATTCAGAAGTATTCAGAGTAGTATGTAAAAAATACAGTAATCTGGGATTCTAGACATTAAGGAATGGCTATCCTTCGTGATTGCTATCATCATAAATGGTCTAGCAGCCATTTGAGCTCTGTATTTTCTGAGGATAATCATAATTCTTCAGGGATAATTTATACAGTGTTTAGCAACTCTGGACCTTCAGACTATGCCCAGAGGCAATTAGGCTTTTTATAATGGCATTAGGAGAATCCCAGTGAGATTTTTACCCCGTGTGTGTCTTCTATCTCTCCCTGAATCTCCTTTATCTCTTAAGTGCTTGCCAAAGAGAAAAGATATAATAACATTATGTCTGTGAAAATACAAATGACAGAGTCTTCGAAATGGCAGACCACCCATCTCTTCCAATAATGAATAATGCTTGGCACGATGTGACAGAGGAGGCACAGAGAGTATCCTGCGGCTATCCTGGAAGCCAGTATTAAGCTTCATTTGCTCTTTAGACATATGCCATACAAACAACCAACACTCTGACAACAGAGGAGTGCCTGAATGCACGCACACTGAGCAGAGTACAGTTGCATTCGCTTCTCTTTCCTAATGCTACATCATGAACATAAAAAAAATCCTGTGGGTTTTTTTTTTTATATAAAATCATAAACATTATTAGCTCACATACTAATTCTTCTGAAGATAATCACTAAGCTTCCAGCTTTGCAATTAGTCCCACTGATAGAAATCACTGTGAACAAGATTTCCATATACAGACTAAGAGTCTCCATCTTGTGTTATTTTGTGATTATATATGCCCCCAAATCAAGGGCCTGGTTCACACATTATTAAGCCTGGATGAAATCCTGCTGGAGTTCAAAGTCATTTTGCTGGTGCACAGACTGCAAAAATGCCAGCCAGGGTAACTAAATATACAATGACATGTTAAATGAAAGACTTCTGAATCTGTTACAAATGGAATTTCTCACCAGAGAAGAAGAAAAAGTCAGAGGCATTTTATTACATGTCATACACTTAAGCAGTTATGGTTTGGTTTCCCTATTCTCTGCATTTAGGTGTGCAATAAGGTTACACTAGAACACCATACTGTCACTGGTTCTCTCCCATTCTGCTGTAATTTCTCTCTTCTCTTAAAGGCACAGGTGAGTTAATTAAATACTTTTTTGTCAATATATGACTTCGTAAGATGTCTTGTTTTTTATTATAGAACAATATGAGCTGAAGTTCAGGAGGTATTCTAACACCATAATGCTCACTTTATCAACTGAAACATCTTCGTATAAAACAGTTTTGTATCAATTTTAAAACAAGTTGATTTTTAATACTTGAAGAAATAGTTTGCCTTGTTGTTTGGTCATGTTTCAACTTCAAAAAAATTCTCAAATATTACCTCGTGTCTTCTTTATATTCATGATATGTAAAGTACAAATGAATATTAACATCATGAGCTAGCATTATTTTCAAATCAATGTTGAAAAATAGAGCATCAAGCTGACACATTTAAAGAAAGATTGAATGTTGTGACATAAATAGCATTGCACTGCATTAACACTGGGCAAGTAATATTAGAACCATGTTAAAAGACCCAGACAGAGTAGGATTTTTTAATTAATTTTTTTTTTTTTAATAAACCGTGCACTGGAATTTATTGATGCTAGATTAGTTTTTGCACAGCATCTTTTCTGCATCTGTGAGGAGAAATACAACAGACAGAACACTCTGGAAATAATTAGAATACAATATAGATCAGGTATTAAAAGACAGGAAAAAACCACATTTTTATCAAAGCCCTGCAGGATTGTAATGATGTATGGAACACCTGAATAGTAATTACTTCAATCATTATAGCACTGTCATGCCTCACTTATACCATGGCTTTACAGACCACATGGGACAAAGAGTTGCAAGTCTCTTAAGCCTTGCATGTTTACAGTATTAGGCACTACCAGAAATGACTGGGATAGTTGTGGCTACATTCTGTCTCTGCCAGAAGAACTTTCTGAATTATTATTTGCTGAAGTTTTAAAACCTACTTTTGCCACACTGAAACTGACACTAAAACTTCCAAAGACAGAGCTCACCCAAGACACTGCTTAGTTTAACTGAATCATATTGACAGTTAGAGGAATAAACCAGTTACATAGTTAATGCAACAATTTAAAGCATGAAAATCTGGTCTATTTAGTTTAAATATCTCCTCTATCTTGATGTTAAAAATATGTATTTCTTTTCTTTACCTACAGTTTGACCTACAGACTCACCATTTGTTTTGTTTTGAAAGCTGTGCAGAGACATGTCTTTTTAAGGTGAACAGTTTAATGTGATGAAATTACAAAGATATCTAAATATAAAGTCCTTCTGGTAGCTTGACAATGACCCCAGTGAAACTTTTCTGATAAAACGTGCTAGAAGTGACAAATACATGAGCAGGACTTTTGGATTACCTCCAAGACAGCACAGTCATTCATAGCCTGAAGAAGCTCTTCTGATGGCAATATTATAACTTTGTATTGTATTTAATCCATGCATTAAAAAGGCTCTGCATAAAATACTGAACAAACACCTTGCTGGGAAGCACAACAAATAATGTACCGCTCAAAGGGTAGCCAAAAAGGAAAGTGGGAAGGGATGGTGAAGAGACAGTAATTGGTTTCCTCTGTACCTGTCAGAAAGCTGCTCAGTTACTATATATTTAAAATTCTATTCAAGTATAAACTTGATCATAGAGGACATCTATACCTGGATGTTATCAACAACATTGTACAGAACACAGAATACAAGCATTAAGTTTACAGATTTGGTAGGGAATGGAATTACCAAGGAAGCCCTATGCAATCCACGTTATTAAATTAGCATATCTAGAAACTTCAGGAAGGAAAAATATCTATTTTACAAAGCGATACAGAGACTGAGAAGGTGACTCTGTCCTTACCTATGTAACTCCTATTTACACTATGCATTAGAAGACTTTTAAAATGTTTAACATATAGTGCCAGTATTGCAACATTATTACAATGTAGGAACATTACTGCAGAGCTGCCAACCTACTTCAGAAATGGGTGAAGCTCTTACAAGCACCAGTCATCTTACCTATACATGTGAAAGTTCCAGAATTTACTCTTCTTTGAGCCAAGACAAACTGGACCAAATATTGTCATTTGTTTCTGATTATCAACAACAAACTGATAAAACTCAAAACTACTCATGAAGCGTAAGGAATTACATTTCCTGTACTGTTTATTTTTGGCATAATAATTGTACATTTATCTTTTCCTCTGGTTCCCTGTGGAAATTAAATTAACATTTTTAACTGCCTGTTTTAACTTTAAAAAAGAAGAATTATGGCTAAGCTTTGGAGCATCAAAATCAAATGCAATACTGGTAAAACAATTTATCTGAAATTTGTAAACAATATCTTGTCTTGGAGAGATGTTGTTAGTAATTATGGACTGAGTCCTTTATAGCTGTTTATTTTAACATGGTGTCCCATCCTGTTAAAATGTCATATGGATAAAGGAGTAAATTTTGACAGCTGTGACAGGATTATCATTGCCAAGGAAATCACATTCCTGGTACTCATATGTTTCAGTACATCTATTTGCTTTGTCTTTGGCCTTGCCTGAACTAAAAATTACCTTCTGAAACAAGAAGAGAAACATAACGAAAGAAAGAAACAAAATATTGTTATTCTCTTAAATAGTTTGATACCTGAAATTATAGCAATAAGAAAAAGAGATTTAGGTTTATTATCAAATCCATTGTTCAGGTTTTGTGGGAACACAAGGCTTCTCTCTTCAAGGATACAGCCAACATGCATTTTATCTGGGCATATTAAGTTTAAAGGAAGGTTTTTCCATACATATGTTAGACCAGAAACACTATGGAAGATTTCCCTAGCATTAGCTACTCAATCTGTTCAGTCATGTGCAAAATGGATATGAAAAACCCCAAATGATATTTGCAGTATCCTGAACTTTTGAGTCAGGGGAATTGCCATGCTTGGTCCATCCAATTTCAGTATCTTATCTCAGTATCTTATCATCAGTATTCAAAAACACAGAAAGTGCAAGGATCCTGTAGTGGACAAGGGTAACTTCATGCACTGGTTCTCCCTCTCTTCAAACAATACAAAACTGAAATAGTAGGGAAGACAAAGAGTGGCAATAGCTGTTACTAGTGTTGGCATTCACATACTGCCTCTCAGGGTTCACTCCTGAAGATCACTTGAGTTGGAGGGCATGTAAGTTCCACTGATTGAAATGATGATTTATGGTCTCTGAAATACCACCCCCAGAAACACAATCTCCCAGAAAGTATCAGTTACAGTAGCAGTGGTAATATTAAAGTGACTCCTTTGAGCAACTGGGAAAAAGGGTATCAAGGGTGCTTTATGTTTGAATCAAAGCTATGAAATAATTAGCATTAGCCTTAATTCATGATAAGGCTGTGTTCAGCAATATGCAACATCTTAGGAACATTCTTTCCGACCCAGCTATTTCACTGACTGCAGACATGTATTTTTGGAACTAGCAAGACCACTTTCTGTGCTGTATTTATACTAAATGTGACAAAATGGACATTTCTTTTGACTGTCTTCCAAAACTGCCACTTACAAGTATTTGCAGGTTCTACAAATCTCAATTAATGTCCTAAGCTATTGTCATCACACAGAATTGTACTAATTCATCTGTTCTGAAGTTACTATAATTTATACAGTAACAGTATGGGGTATAGCTCACTACCTTACCATCAGATCTCATCCATATATATCTTTATACCCATTCCTAAAAGACCTTCATTTCTAATACCAATCAATGCATGCCCATACATTAGTGGTATCTCTTTAAACTAGCTAAATAATATTCACATCACTAACAGTTTTGTAACAGTACAAAACCAGTGTATTGACCCCTGTGGTCACTTTGACCAATCAATCACATAAAACACCTAAGTTACGCTGTGAGGATGTTCTGCTACCCTATGGTTGACAGTCTCTTAAACATCAGCCCTATGTTTCAATCTATAATTTACAGTCGCTGAAATAGTAATGTTAACTCATTTCCCAAACTCATTACACTTTTCCTGAAGAGTAGGACATTACCTTGAGAAACCCATTGTTCCATCAGAGATGGTTTTCCTAGTTTATTGAGACAATTCATAGTCTGTTCTGGCCTTCAACCTTTACATGTCCTCCCTTTTTCATAGAGAATATAAAAATAAACATGATGCTCACACTACCATTTCACAAGCTCACCCTGAAGAACAATAATCAGCAACAAAAAGGCCACAAGCATGTGGCCACTTGCAAAATACATGCCCTTCTCAAATAGAAGCAACATTTGCCCATGCTTTTGTTATAGCCACTTTGTCAGCTAGCTAATGAAAATGTTACAACTGACAGCCAGAACTTCGAAAAAAATAAATGACTTAAGGTAAGTTTAGCTTCAGAAGTTTATTTATATATATATGAACTGACCTAGGGTCAAAGCTGCCAAGGTATTTAGGTACATTAAGCTAGTGCTTCTGTAAAACTCACTGGGCATTCATATGGTGTTAAATTCTCAAATACATGGAATATCTAGTCCCTGAAAGGCAAATCGCATCCTGTGTGAAAGTGACTGTATAGTACACAGAATGTAATAAACGTTGCTGTATTGCAGCATGAATTATCAGTCTCCTTTAATTGCACACACAAAGCCCTGCAAATGCTTACATCTATTTCACACTTACAAGCTTCACTTCACACTTCCTCTGCTTGTGTGAATGTCATGCTCTGTTAATTTGCATTTCTGAATGTAGGGTATTGCATGGGCAAAGAGGTGCACTCAACGCCAATTATATTTGCAAGGCTGACACCAAATGCTAATGTTAGATTTGAAAAAATAGAAATTTCATCCTCATACGTTTTTCCACTTTCCACTGTCCTATATAGAAGATGAGACAAATACAACATCTGACCTGTCTTAAAATACTTTTCAGTAGTGAACTAACTCCCATTAAGTATCAGTGGGATTGTATCAAGTCCATAGGATAGCAGATCTGTTCAACACTGTTGTTCCTCTCTATTCAATACTTGTTCCCTTTGATTTCTGGCATTGTTTGCACCATATAAGCATCATATTCACCAAACAGAAAAAGCAGTACATACTACACAAAAAGCCTCAGGCTGTTGCTGTTTGAAACATTTTGTATCTTTAAACATAGACAATCTTCTGCCAATGGTCCTTTAGCTGCTTGAGTGAAATATAAGCTAGAAATATGCACACAGTTTAAAGTCCTTGAGAAAGCTGCAATTATACATTCATAGACAATTTGTTTATTTGCAGATACTGCTATCCACACACCTTAACCCTGTTTTTACAACAGCAAAGTTCATGATACTGCAGCTAGGGTTCTGTCAACACTTTCATTATTAACTTCTTTTTATCATGTCTACAAAGCATCTTGCTTGTCTGAAACTTCACACAGAAGCCTCACTCAATTTTTATGGTTCTTCAGGTAAACCCTATGTCTACAGCTTGTGAACTCCCAGCTCTGCGAGAAGCAGACTTAAGACTCTAACACCATTCTGAAACCCTTCCAAACCTGATGTTTGAAACAATGAACATCTGTTTTAACTTGTCAAGAACAAATTTTTTAGAATGTTCATTACAGCAAAAATAACCAGCCAGTGGTCTACTGTCTGCAGATATTTAAGAAAAATTATTGCTTTCGTACTAGGTACAACATTTTTATTGGTAACATCCAAACAAGTTTTGCCCCTTATTGATATTTTCCTGTTTTGTGTTTATAAAACGATTTTTTAAGAACTTATAATTACTGGAAAGACTAGAAGGATTCAAAAGTTCTTCTAGCTGATCAGTTAAGTTACTGTACAATTTTAAGTCAAGTGTAATTAATTAATAGCAGTATTGATGAAACTTTAAGAGATTTTAGGGTCAAGCTACTTTCACTGTAAATTAAAAAGCTCCCTCTGTTGCAGCTTCAATATGTTTCCAAACCTCACAAAGGATCTTTGACATATTACATGAACAGCAGTACCACAGCAATCCAAGTACTCCAAAGAGGAAAGGTGGGGGAATAAAGAACTCCCTGAGATTCCTCTATGAAGTCACACTGCAGTGGCCTGCTGGAGTCACGCCGAGACAATTTCTCGATCAACAAGTGGTTTGCTATTCACCTCAGAGTTACTGAACTAATGTGAATTAATTCAAATTTGAATATCTTTTTTTTTTTTCTCCTTGCTAAAAATTAGCCATATATAGGACTAGAAAATTAATTTTACATCACTTAGATTCTTGTTGGTTTTGTGTGTTTGTCTCTTGTAGTGTGACACCTTTATTATAATACAAGTAGGACTGTTAACTAGGGGCCAGACTTACGAAAGTATATGAGCCCCTAAAGACAAAGTCATCTCAGAACTGAAATGTGTCTGAATGAACCTGTTGCTCTTAAGACAGCTGATGGAAGTGAGGAGCTTTTCCTGCTTCCTTGGCACCTTAGTATTTCATTATGTTAAAAAAATGTGGCAAATTGGCCTCATATAGCTCTACTTTCCATATGATAATAGTTTTCTTAGAAAAAAGGGGATAATGTAATGTTGTGGCATTTTAACTTCTTTTTCTTGTCCTCTCAAGTTGGCTAGTCATTTCTTTGAGCTTAAATGAGCTAATTATGCCTACATCAGTGCTCTTTGAGAAGGAGGAATCACTTTCTGTTGTTGATAATTAATTGAGGTTGATTTTTGGTTTGAGATAGTTCTCGGCATTTTTCTTTATTGTACATAGTATAAACTGATAACAATAATTACAAGTGATGTTTTGTTGATGACAGAGTGGAGGCAGCTTTTCAATTGTATTTTAAAAGCTTTTGTAAAATGATTTACTAAGGGTAAGAGTAAAGAAAAAGGAAGGGGAATTGTACCCCTTCTGCTCACCCCTGAACAGCTTTAACAATCTTACAAGAGGTAGAGAATCCATCAAATGTTCACATGATATTTAGGGAGGAGAATGTTTACAGGAACTCTTTTCACAACTATCATATGACTAAACTGTAGATTTTTTTTTTAAGTTTTTTTTACTTCTTCTGGAACTTCAAGAAGCTGAAGGCTTTCATACAAAAGTCAAATATATTGTAGACAGCAACTATTCTTCTCCTTACTCTTTGATCTGAGAAATATTTTCTGATAGAAGTGGTTTAGTCTTCATGCTAGTTCTGCTTGACTGTCTCCTGACCAGCAAATATCACCTGTATCCAGTTATACAAATTAAATATTACACAGAAAGGTAGAGGTCTATACATCATTAAGCTATAACCTTGTCACAGGTTTAGGGTCAGGGCAGCCCCTTAGACCTGTAACAGATGCTCTCTGTTAATCTCCCTCCCTCCCCACAGGGGAAGAGAAAGGGAATAAGGGAGAGAGAGACTTAGTGATTAGAAAAGGAAACTAGCGCAGCTTTAATGAAAATTAAAATAATTATAAAAACAGAATATATACAAATATATACAAAACCAGTATCAAATGCAAACCCCCTGACGGTAATTACACCACCATCACCACTGATGCTGTGGAGAAGGCACTGGGGGAGTCCCAGACTGGGCCCTGCAGCAGATGGGAGCTGTGTTCAGGAGCTGGATTCTGGTACCAGATGAGCCCCCAGAGAGAGCTAGACTCTCCAGATCCCTCTGCTTTATACCAAATATGATGTATATGGGCTGTAATACCTCGTTGGCCAGTTTGGGGTCACCTGCCCTGTCCGGTCCTCCCTGCAGGTGCAGCCTTTCACTTTCCTGCACCCTCAATGTGGTACACAAGATCCAGCAGTGGCTGTGGTCTGCATACCAATCCTTGGTAGTAACTCTAACCATGGGGTGTTACCACTGCTAGAAGCAGGCACTGCCTGTGAAAACAGGCAGCTAACTTCAGAAAGTGCAGTGAGTTAGAAGAACTGAGATGAAAAATAAAATCACTGAACAGAACCAGCTCTGTTTTCACCCAAACCAGGACATTCCTTTAAATTCTTTAATAGCTGGGATCTGCAACAAGACATGCAGCTCTCACATAAAGTCACCCTCCGAGCTCGGACCCAACAGCAAAATGCTGAAAGTTTAATTAAACACATATATATCGCTCATTCTCTCTTAGGCTACTTCAGCAAAACAAACTTTCACTTCAACCATCTTTCTTGTGGACAAAGTGAGATTCATTTTAATGCAGACATTATCTCACTGTATATAATCACATCTTTATATTTATTTATCTGTCTATAACTCTTGAATCAAAGTCTATTGTTACTGATGGGAAAATGCATATTGATATCAATGGGATGTGGACCAAACTAGGATAAATTGCCAAAGCAATTTCTGAGCATAGGTATAACTTTCTACACTACAATCTACACTACAGTATGAAGACAACAAGGCATCCAGTGAATGTAAAGAAGTTATGGGAAATAATAGCACTGGAGCAATACACAGAATCACAGGATAACCATTTTGTTTAGTGACTAAGACATAAACAGCCATTGAGACTGAAGACTTAAGTCTGGCTCTGTGGGTATACCATGCACTGTGTTGCTTTTTGTTTGCTGCAATTGAACATTCCCAAATCTGAAGCAAGCCAATGTAGAGACCTTGATTCATTTTGTCTAAGTATTTATGTCCTTTTGCAAGAGTTATTTAACTATTTTCAAGTCTATTTTAAATTACTAAATCTCCCATCTCCTCATTTCAAAACCAAATCTGAATACAGAAAATCACTGACATATATGATTGTTATTACCTGACTAGAAGAGCATATTTAGGGAGAATCAGAAGTGGAAGTCTCAAGCAATTAACCTCTAGCACTCTGGGAACCCAACTTTTGCATGGCATTGACTTTCTTCCTCAAACTAACTTTCACTCAAAAAAACCTGAGCAAAGTAAGTTTCCATTCTTGTCCTGCCAAAGAATCATTTAATACACAACTTTTATCTTCCAGATGCTATAACAATGTAACTTGTCTAGGAATTGGCAATGATCACTTAAATCTAGGCTAGCTTTTGGTATTAGTATTTCACTATCTCTAGTTATTGTGTAACTAGTTTCATACTTTTTTACAATGTGTGAGAATGCATTCCTTCTTCACTTTAAAGTCACTAAGATTCTCTAACATCTGACACCAACTTTAAGGCAATTAATGCTTCGTTTGCAGCTCCTTCTCCTGCATTTCCATTTACCAACTGTAGAACTACTGAAAAATACAGCTCTCTCGATTATAGTTTTGTCAGCTAGGACAGTTTCAAACAACAAAGAAGATACTATCGCCACTTCACTGGGGTATGCTGTCATATTAGTGTTTGCTTCTCTTCGCTAAACAAGATGTTGAATATATAAATGTTCATATTAGCAAAGAGTACTATTAAAATAATTATTAAAAAAAATCTCACTCTGAAATTGTGATTTTTATGGAAGGGTTCTTCCAAACCCTAAAAGTAAAGGCTTATGGAATATAATCAAAAATAAGTATTTCTTCTGTATGCTCCTATTTCGGTTTGCAGATAGTTGCTTTAATAGTTATGCTGTCACCTTTATTAAAAAAAAAAAATCAGACCAACTTGTTTGCATGACTGAAAGGTATTTTCCTTCTACTAAATTATTCTAATGAAACTTGGTAGAGATAAAAGTATACTGTTAAAAATTCAGCATTGCCAAGTCTGCTATCTGCAGGTAATATTAATTCACAAAGATAACATTTTTAGGGTATGGAACCTAGTTTCTTTAGGGTAAAAATAAGCCTTTATCTATCCTTCAGGATTATTAACGGTAAGTGATTTTCACATTAACATCAATAGCAATAATGAAGATGTCCTTTTCAATTCATCCTGGGGAACTTTGAGTGAGAACTGTTATTTGGCAAGGCTTCATTCTTTAAGAGTCCAAAGATAACTGGGTATTGAAAATTCCATCTAAATCAACCAACTAAATCTTTCGGTTACCAAATTAATAATTTCATTGATGTCATCAGCCTTCAATTTTCACTGCATTAAATTCCTAAATTTATGTGAGACTAGCACAGCAAACAAATTAAAATGAGTTTCTTACGAAAAATGTGAGTGATAAGATTATGCCTTCTAAAAAAAAGCAATTTAACTCCAATAAATTATTTTTAAATTATGAAATGAGGCATTGCATTAACTATAAAAGCAGCACATAAAAGGGCACTGGCCTATGGAAAATAAGACATCTATAGACCTCTATAACCTTGGACAATTATATCTGTAATAATTGGCTCATAAAACTTTATGGCAACTTGTACAATATTCCTTTTTCTTAAGATAGCATTCTGATGAGCAGAATGATTAGACAGAGAGGAACAGAGACTTCTTTTTCTCAGGAGCACATGGCTAACTGTTTTCAAATAGCCTCTTGTTGCTTTGCTCAACACAGAGCACTAGAGCAAAGTGTTACCCCACTCTGTGGAATATTAAATCATATTTAAACTACATCATGTTTCAGTCAGGCAGCTTATTGCCAAGGAGTTCTGAAGGAATAAAATCAGGAAACGAGACAAGAAAATTCCATAACTGTTTTCTTTAGACTATGTGCTCAATACATTGGAGTTGTGAACCCTTAAATGTCAGGTTTCATATGTTGTCTCCATTAATTTCTTCTTTGTTATCTTCACAGAAGGCCAGAATTCCAAAGAATAAGCAAGAACAAAATAGCAAGAGACTGCAGTAACATCTTGCTAACAAAGCAGTATAAATAACAGTTTATTTATATACTTCCTGAAAAAGGAATAAATGCTACCTCCTGCTTGTGGTGGAACCCTATCAGTGGTAATTGATATCTATCAATGGTATCAATCCTATCAATGAATTATTATCGGGGATCTTATTAATCTTTACAAATATCCAAAGGGTGGGCATCAAGAAGAGGCCCGTCTCTTTTCAGTGGTGCCCCATGATAGAATGAGACGTAATGGCAGCAAGCTGAAACACAAGAAGTTCCACCTCAACATGAGGAGAAACTTCTTCACTGTGAGAGTGACAGAGTCCTGGAACAGGCTACCCAGAGAGGTTGTGGAGTCTCCTTCTCTGTCAAGATCCACCTGGATCTGTTCCTGTGTGGCCTGCCCTGGCATTCCTGTGCTGTCAGGGGGGTCAGACTTGATCATCTCCAGAGGTTCCTTCCAACCCCTACCATTCTATGATTCTGTGATTTACAAAAAGCAAAATACATTGAGCTGAAGAAGTGTTTCACACATGTACAGGACCTGGAAGTCTGTACAGGTTAAACTGAAGTCTGTTAAAAGAAAACAAATTCAGCCTTTCTACTCCGTGGCTGTCTTTGCACAGTTAACTCCCTCCTCAACCACACAACATACATCTTTTTACCAGTGACTTGTTTTCCCTACCTTCTGTTCATTTAAAAAAAAAAACCAACCCCCAAAAAAACAACCCAGAAATATGAAGTATGTAGCAGAGTTAGATAAGCGTTCCATATTCTGTTTGAAAACCTGATGCAGTAAAATGGATGCAAGCTTTTTCACTGACTTAAGAGAAGTACCATGCCTTAGATAAGAGAGTTGCCAATGAAGTGAGATCACCTCCTTGTTTTCAGGACATGAGGCATATACAGCCACTACCATACCACAACTTTCTAACGAAAACCTTGTAAGCACACATTAAATCCTTCTGAAAGATCTTCTTTTTGCCTCCTCTCAGTAGAATGAACCAGCATACTCTCAGTTGAGAAACCAGAACCCCTGCTGATTCCAGGAATTCTTGCTTCTATAAACTAAATCCTTCTGTGGTTTCCCTTCACTCTCCATTCTGCACATTCCAGCTAACTTTAAAATGAAAGAAATACCAAATCAGGCAATGTTAAAGAACCAGAGGCATGAACTCTATCCAACAATGTGAGTGCTGTTTGAATTACTGTACAACAGAGTTTAGATATCCCCGATTTCTTCATCTTTGATTTCCCAGTGATGTCCAGAATAAATAATTGTCTTATTAAAGAACTTCTGAAGCCAATAGAGCAAGGTAGAAACACTGAAGTCACCAATTCAGCCTTTGATTTTGTCTGACAGAAAATTAAAAATTAATGAGCAGAAAATTAATAATAAATGTATTTATGGCCTTATTGGGATTCATGACTCTCTTGCCAACATTAAATAAGTTCAACCAATTGTTCCTTTTAAAGTGAAATAGCTTAAGAGTTCCCAGCTGTTCAAGTAGTATATCTTTTTCTTCAGTATAGTAAATAAAAAAAAAAAATCCCAGCAGAATACTGCCTCAGTTGAAAAATCCTTAAAACTAAGACTTTTAGCAAAGTCTTTCAAGAAAATTTTATTTTCACATCTTACTATAAGTATGAAAATAAAACTCTGTACCAATGGCCTTTAAGCAAAGCAAGAATTTGAAGACGGGTTCTTACCATCTTCCTTGCATCAAACAGTAACTTGACATCAGCAGGGTTCTCAGTTAGTGCCCCCACCTCACATCACCCAAAAGATATGTGAAATTTTCCTAGAAGTACAAAAATATATTTGCCCTAGCCTTGTTTTCAGATGACTGAAGCCATACAGGTAATTAATAAACACAAATATGTGGAGTTTGACAAAGCTAAAAAAACTACAGCAGCCCAAAACAAAATCTTGTCATGGAAAATGACAACAAATAATTAAAGCAAACTTGTACTATGATTCTGTCAACAGAGGCAGCAACACAGGTTTCTATTGTAATGTGAAGAACCTTAGGAATTACAGGAAAATTGAGGTTAGAAGGGACCTAAGGAGGCCTGTCTAACCTCTTGCTTAAAGCAGGGTCAGTTGAGATCTGCTCTGTTTGCTCTGGGTTTTATTTTTTCAGGTCCTGAAAACTCCCAAGGATGGAGACTGATCAGCCTGTTCTGATGTTTAACTGTCATCCTGGTGAAAAGACATCTCTTTACATCAATTCTGAATTCTTGTTTCCACATATGTCCATTGTCTCTTGCCCTTTCGACACACACTGCTATGGACAACATAGTTTCATCTTCTGAACAATATTCTTATGGGTATTAGGAGGCTGCTTAAGTGCTAATGCTCCCCTAGAAACCTTTTCTTCTCCAGGCCCAGTACCTTCAGCCTTCACTCACAGGGCAAGGGCTGCAGCCCCTTAGCATCTTGGTGGCTCTCTGCTGAACTCAGAGTTTAGTGATGTCTGTCTTGATAGGGAGACTCAAAACTATACACATTATTCCAGATGCAGTTTCTCAAGTGCTGAGCAGAGGAAAATAATTGCTCTACCCAGTCCTGTTAATTAAGCTCAGCACACTGTTGACCATCTTGGCTGCCAGGACTTTGCATTGTTACTGTCTTAAGAATGGGATGACATTCTACATCCAGAATAATACTGATTTATGAGGCTGAAATCAATAAACTTAAATCAAGATGTGACAGGAAGGAACGTCTAGTATAGCAAAACTTTTAATGTTGTGCACATTCCCATGTTTTAATTCACAAATGATATTATCTACTATTATCCTTTCAATGCACTTGTTTGGTTAGGCCTGACATTTTATATCATTGTATGTACTGATCAGATCTAGAGTCAAGGGCAAATTTATACCTAATGAATTTCTAATTACAGCAAGGCTACTATACACTGCCAGTCTTTTTAAAAAGTAATTTCTGTGTCTGACTCCCTGGAAACCAACTTGCAAAATACAAAGACTAAAACATCTCTAAATTGTTTGGGTGGGTTGTTTGGTTGGTTTTTGGTTGGTTTGTTTGTGTTCCCCAATGAAAGAAAGGAGAAAAAAAAATTCCCGTCAAAGTCTTTGTCTGCACAGCTGGTGAGAAAAATGATTGTCCAAATTCCAGCACCAAAGCCTTAACACCACCTCACAAGATATCCAGATCGTATCCTATTAAATCACAAGAGACTGTTATAACTCTGCTCATTAGGAAAATCAAGGAATATCTGCCCTGGTGTCGGAGTAAATTATGGTGCCATAAATATAACACTAAATCAGCAGCAAAGAAATAACCTTAAAAATGTGTCTGTTTTTTAAAAATCTAAATGCTTTCTGCACCTCAGAGTAACAATAAAATCATATTTGTATATAAAAAGAAATAATCTTGCTGCGATAAGTAAATCTTTATACAAGTGGGCTTTCTATCTTTCTATTTTCAGAATTGTTTTAGTATTTGGTTGTTGGATCAAATTCATTAACAAAATAACTCCAGTAATTTCAGTGTTTTTTTTTACGGGAAGAAATTTAAACCTAATCTAAATATATCTGTGGATTTCAGTAAGTTTTGGATCAGAACTTCTATGCAAATTTGCAAAGTGTCTCACTGGGGCACATTAGCTTAAATATTCTTCTCGAAACTATACACTGTATCCAATCCATAAAAATTAAATAGAGGTTCATATACTTATAAATATGTTTATTAGTCTTTCAGAGACAGACACAGACTAGTAAACATTTCAAAGTCTGCATCCCTCTAGCCCCAAGGGTGTCTTCCTTAAAGAAGTCATTGATTTTTGTCATCAAAAAACAAGTATTCAAGTAACAGTCTCAAACACAAGCTGATGGCAAAGTACCCAGGATTCCCAAAGGTGCCATCTGTAAAAGGATCATTGATTTTGACCTTTTGGGTGGATTTATCTTTTTTTCTTAGTCTTTTATTATGTGCATCAATAACTGGGAAGGCAAAGAAGACAAAATGAGAGAGAAAGAAAAATACAACTTTCTAGAGATGTATGTTTGGACTTCTGCCAAGGAAATATTTTTGCATTCAAGTATTCCACTGATACCAGCTCCCAACTAAGAACAAAACCAGAACAAAACCTAAAAACAAATAACCCTGAAAAATGTGATTGTTTAGAGCAACAGTTGGCTATAAAAATATTCTAATTATCTGTTTGTTTTTTTTTCAAATTCCTTAGGACTTAGCATCCCTCATAAATACTTTAGTTAATTTATCCATGGCCTTTACTCTTTTCCCATATGAAAGTGCAGAACTTCATTTAGGAGGAGAAAGCTGGGATCAGATTCAATGGTCAGCTATTATTATAAATAATCTAGAGAAGCACTAGTAAAAACAGCCCATAACCCCACAGGAAGAGGACACCAAATTGTTGCATTATATATTTCATAAAAAATTTTCTGCTGTTAATCCCATTTAGTGTGTGAAGTTAAAATACGGACTTGTCTGGCTCCTTTACATCTCAATCAGGGTGAGAAAAAGGCTGATATTCTAGTTTTGCACCAGGAGAAATACTATATGATGTTAAGACTGCAGGAAGAAGGGCAGCAGTGTTAAAAAAATAAATCTTTTTATTCTCTAGCACTCCAGATTAAAAAAAAAAGCAAAGAAGGGGCCATCACTTCAGGGGAAGCTGGTACATGCTAGGATATTTGGAAAGTATTTCAAATGTAGAATGCTGAAAGTAACAGAAGTGATGTTCAGTACAGATGCTTATTTCATCTCCAAACTGGTAAAATTCTGCATGTTGTGTGACAGGTTTGCTTTTATCACCCCCCAGCAATGCAGTCAGAAAGTCAATGGAGGAAGAAGCATGGAAAGGTACTTTTACTGGTACCAGATAGAGTTTGGCACGGCACCAGGCCAGCATATAAAGCCATGGTGTCCAGACCTGGTTGATAACAAGGAGCACTTTCAGATGCCAAGCCCTCCATCTCTATCAGTAGTCTGAGCCCAGTCAAAACATATAAGGCTGCATTTTTTTCTGCCACCTGTACACCACATATTGCCTATTTTAATGAACTTCAACCAGGAAGGCCATGTAACTTTTATATTCCAGCTCAAAATATGCCATGTTAATATTCTGCCACAGCTATTTACATGTATCTGGATTCCCATTAATCATAGGTAAAGAGGGAGTGCACTCTCCAAATGTGTTTATCTTCATGAGTCCACATGTGACTTGCCCCATTAAACAAGTTGCATCTGTTCATCACTCTCCAAGCAACATGTTAAAATTGAGAAATGTAAGCTACATCCACAATAGCTATCTGTACTCCAGCTGTGAAGGTTTATACTTGTATTTCTGTTCAGCTCCTACAATGGATTTAACTAAGGGCAATTTTGTCCATTAGAAAGAATGCTTCTAAATAAAACAATTGTTTCAGGGAAAATGAAGAGCCTTTGAAAATTATAGAAAAGTGGATTAGGATCACTTATGGTAGATAGATGTTGACAAGATACTGCTTCCAATTACCATGGACATACATCTATAGTTGCCAGAAAGGAAGTTCATCCTTGAGATGATACAGACATTTCAACATATGCTCTAACAAAACATGTTATGTCAAAGAATTCCTGTCATTTCAACAAGGAAATGTCCCCTGGCAGTTAGCCAAAGGAAATTTGAATGAACCCAACACCAAGCTGAGAGTCAGTTACCCCTATGATTCTAATCCACCTCAAAAGAAGCAATTTTACCCTCATGCTGAGTGTTTGCAGACAGTCACATTACTTGTGCAACGGATGTTCAGTGATAAAATACTTTTGGTGAATATGCTGGATATTAAGCATCTCTCACTTTTACTGTTTCATTCTTCTTTATAAATGGATATATTAAAGAGCTATCACCCTACCCTGTGGTAATCAAGGTAGTATTTAGTTAATGCTCATGGGATCTTCAACAAAGGCTGAAAAAGGTTTAAACAAAGATTGAAAAAGTATTAAACAAAGATTGAAAAAGGTTTAATACAACATTTGCTACCACACCTTTTATGGATTGTGAAAGTCATTCCTCTAAAAAGACAGCTGCTTTACTGTTCTTTCTCACTGCTGTCTGACAACAAGTTTAAATGAACAAGAAAAAAGCTACTGTTTTGCAGGACTCTTCGTTCCTACATACAGGCAATTGATTATATATTTTACATACTCAAGGTGAGCAGAGGCAGGAATCTACTTGGATTTACCAGTTTCTACCTTCACCATAATGTGTCCTGGCCACCACCGTATAGACCAGGAACTACAACACATCGTTTTATTTAGGAATGATTTTGGTTTCACACTGGTATTTACAATTCCTTTATTTATGTCACTTATGTTTAGCTTTAGATGGTGTGACTTTGTCAGATAATTCCCACAGCTGCCTCCCAGTTCAGAAGGCAAATGTAGGAAATCAGGATGTGGAGAAAGATCAAAACAGTCTCAGGGGACAATTCTTTATGTAATCTGCACTTTCCCTTGACACTCATTTGCACTCCCACTACAACTGCATTGCTAGGCTTTGGCTCTCTCCAAAGCTTACTTATGATAAACATAGGTATAGACTAAAGCCTAGCCTAAGAACCCCAGACATCACGCAGATGAAAAAGTTCACAGGGGAGAACTATTCTTCCTTAATCAATCTGTTCTGGTATTTTAGGATCTAGAGTTAAGTTCTTACATTACTCTTTACCCTGACTTTGGGTCTCTATTTCTCTTCTTTCCATCCTCTATGATCCCACACATATAGGTTCCTTTAGTCCTACACACCTGTGTTTTCTTGATTGGTGTTGCCATTCCTCCATGCTTGCTCTCTCACTTAAGTCCTCTTTGGTTTAGTTTGTGGGCTTAATTTTTCCATACAGAGACACATCTGTTTAAACTGATGATGAGGTCAGTAAAACATATTTTGTTGTCAGTCATCTATAGTGCACAGTAACAGAACTTCAATCAGTACTGCTGAAGGACACTAAGAGACAATCCAAGCTTTGGAGAAAAAAAGAACTCTGGAGCTTTGTGGAGACAAATATCCTGTCAACCTGTATAGCCTGACACACTTTTTATCATATGCTGCCATGGTCTGTCAGGCACTAGTAACAAACAAACTATCCCTAGATTGTGCCTGATTTCATAACACAATGGTGTTTTCAGAAAGGAAGCAACATGGAAGCATTGACTTATTTCAGATCACCGTCAGAATCTGGATTCCAAGAATTAGCAGTAACATGGAGTGCTTACACAGCTATTTACAGGCACAGGCCCACAAGCCATTATTATTTTTCACAAATATGAAACACAATGCCAGAAAAATCACTGGGATAAGCCACTGGAATTTGTTTCATCCTGGAATAACCACTCCCCCTTTTGGAATGTTGCTATTGTGTCTGTCAATGGGTGGTCAGGAACCAGGGGAGACTGACCAATTAGTGGAGTCCTCATCTGGCAAGGTGTCATGCTGTGTGTTTGTCCTATGCACTACTGCATCTGACACTCAAAATGGGATTCATGTGGTGCCCTGGCAGCAGCTCTGCGTGAGGAACCAAAAGGGAGCCTCCCTCTGTGTAAGCCAGCAGGTGTTAAGTGTATGCTAAACTGGTCTCAGCTGGAAGCCACTCTTTCAATGTTAGAGGATTGTCTTGCATATGCAGCATAGTTTTCTGAGCATTTAACTGGAAATACAGAAAGAATAATGCTTGTTCTATCTATTTCAGAGTACCATTAATAATAAAATTAGTTTGTCTCTCTTTTAAGGCAGGTTCAATAATATTGCCAATTTAGAGTAAGCTCTAGCTAAAGCAATTAAATCAATTCAACTTCCCAGTTATAATAATCATAGTACAAAAATGACATGCAAAAAGTGAATACAGCTTGTAATTTGGTACAATGAAAGACTCTGGTAATACAGTGGTAATGTTATTAACATGCTTATTTGTGAAAGATCTGTGTTTTGAGATGTGTGATCAGCCTGTTATTTCCCTTATTGGTACCCTAGAAATTAAATAATGCATTTGCTATCTATACATATTTACTATGGTCTGTATTTTAGAATTTAAGATATTGCTTAGTGGTCAAAAATATCACACATAGCACCACACTTGGTTTGTTGTTGTATCTTTAGTTAACAAAAAAAGTTAAGAAGTAATGGCCTTGTTAAATATCTATGTATATCCATATATATATGCATTGACTCATGGACAGAAAATGTTGCATTTTTACCATCTCAGGGAAAGCAAGAGAGATGGAAATAAATCTTTACATAAGCTTTTAGACAGTTAACATGTTGTTTAGCAACAGGGAATGTTGATTTCAATAATACTTGGAAATACCCTCTTATGGATTGTTTTTTTTTTTTTCAGTAGGAACCTGGGATGTTACAAAGGGTTGACGCATACATACAAATGTTCTCTGATGGCTGCTAGGTATGGATTTAAAGTTGTGATGGTGAGTCCAATGGTGGATTATCTTAGGCATTTATAGCATCAGCCATGACACTTCTTTCAGTACTCTGAAAGAGACTGCAGAACTTCCTGCTGCAAGAACTGTAGCAGGGCAGAGGAAAAAAACTTTACAGAATACCTACAAATTTCCACCTAAAACATATTTTGTCTAATAAAAAGTCAGAGGGATCTTTGTTTAGCATAAATGGAGTATTATGCACAAAACTACTAGCAGAATCAATTTCCACATCAACACCCCTGTTGGTAAGGTGCTGGGAAACATAATAGGATGCACAATACCCTTATCTGTTTAGGAAGTCAATGGGTAACATAACTACCTATACTTTCACTGTTGAGCTTGCTCCAGTTGGAAGATGAAAAACACTTCAATCTTAAACTTCTTTCACTGAAGTTTTAACTAATAATGTTTTTATCCTTTCCCAGTCAAGAGTTAAAAGCAAGTATGCACACACTCCATGGATAATGAAATCCCCAACAGCATCAGAGGGTATATTACCGATGTCATACATTCAGGATCCATTATCTCAAAATACTTCATATTGGTACACTTTTAAGGGCTAAAAGACAATAATATCTTGTTGAATATGCACCTGTAGTGAGTTTAAAATTAAACAGTCAAGCCTTTGTGCTTTTTTCCAAGCATAGAGTGAACTGTACTGTCTCTCCTCGTAGCTCTTTTCCTAATGAAAAAAGCTCTGTCTCCTGTCATTTTAAAAGATGACAATAGAAATGGGAGGCTGGAAAACAAAGGCATACAAAATGCATTAGCAAGAATGCCTACAAAACAGTTGTTAAAATGAAAAGCTTTTCCCATAATTGAAAAGTCCTGGCTGGTATCTGTATGCAACAAAATAAAAGAGAGGGCAAGTGCAGAGACAAAGGAAGAAGATCTTCATTAGGAGTATTGTCTAGCACATAGTTCCTCTAAACAAGAGCTTTCTAAAGGACTGACATTTCCATTAAAAGGGCAGGCAGTTTGCTATGAAATGACATTGAGTTTTAAAAGCTCAGCTTAAAAGCAATTTAGAGCACCCACAACAGTTTCCAATGCCACCTTTTCATTGCTTGACTGTCTCTTCACGTGATATCACAGTTGCCATATGAACAATAACGGAATGCCATTATCACAAACAGAACTCCTTATATGCTCAGGGTTTGTTACATACCCCACAGTCCCTTGACACTGCTTAGGAAATCAGAATGTGCATGCGTCACATTTAGGCCCACATTAGGCTTCTACACACTGACAAAGATGAAAAAGAGGCTTCTGATAGTAGCACTCCGGCCCACTGTACAGTAAAAAATATCAATGTCAGCAGCAGATAGTAAAATACCCTTTATTTTTCACTTTTTCTTTAGGAAAAATGCACAGGCACGAACTCTAAAGGTAGCCAATTCTTCTAACTTTCTGTTTCCCTATTCCCACTTCACATCCTACACTCAATGCCACTCTGAATCTGTCAGCACCAGCAAGAGTCTTTTAAGGGTTTTCATCATACTTAAAAGGCAGGACAGGGGAGCTCTAAATTAGCTCCCCAATCAACTTTTTAAGTAAGACTTAATAAGCCTACTGACTTTTCAGGAGTCATTTAGTGCCACTTCCCTTCCCTGTCTTGCTGTGACACTCAGCAGCACTTGAGAAGTGACTGCGCTTGCTAAATGCTAAACTAGAACCTGATTTAGGTCTCTTTTCCTTCCCACTTCAGCAATTCTCACTCACAAGGCTAAGGACAGTTTAAAAAAAAGTTACCAGAAGAGGGAAGAAAAAACCCCCATTCTTCTAAATTTAGGAAAAAGGTAGCTTTTTGCTAACTACACATAGTTCCTCTTCCTCTCACCTGACCTTTGAAACAATGGAATCTCTCTCTCGGTATTGCTAAGGACATAGTAATATAGAAGTATCATCTTCCTTTAAAATTCACTTTTTATCTTAAGCCTAATGGGAAAATGGCTGGAGTTCTGCAATCTCTTGTAAGTTTCTTGAATTATCTTGTCAGCAGCTTGCTGCAGTTATTTTTATTAACCTCCAGACCTTACTATTTAACCACAAATAGATTTAGGTCATGCATATTGAATTGTTTTGATGACAGTCTAGCGTTTAGTAATAAATTCTTCCCCAGAAAATTAAACAGTTCCAAAGCTGTACTCTACAAATGTGGTTTTGGAAGAAGCACCATATGACAGCTCAGATGGGCAAAGAAACCACAGGACATTAGCAATGCTCAGTGCAGAATCTTTGAAAGTTGAATAATTACTTAGTGAAAGTTATGACAGAGATAACAGGATAGAAAAGAAAAGAAAGAAAGAAAGTACCAAACATCCAATGCCACACCACTGGTTATTAAAGGCTACCACCAAATAAAGTCAGTAATTAAATTAAAAGTTGTTGAGGACACAGAGTCATGCTTTTCCATATCTAGGAAGTGTTTCCCATAACTTTGATAATGTGATGTCCTTTATGGAACCTTATTGTGTAAAGATGTAGTATTTATTAGTTTACAAATCAGTCCATCTTAGATTTGTTTTTTCCTTCTTTCTATATATCACAACACTTTTAAATTTATGTATCTATCCACTGAAATGTTTATTCAAGTTGGGTCCAGAGGGACCAAATCTTGGTTTTGCAGATTGTCGTTGGTGCTCTGAGACAACTCCACAAAGTAAGCAAACACAGAATAAGAGAATTGGTTTTGTGTGTGCTTTCCTAGGGTGCATACTCCCCCTTCATTGTAACATTTGTAATTTGGTATTACAGAAGCAGCCCCGTGAAAGCCAAAAGGAGTGAAACATTTGGAATGTGCTGAAGATCCTTCCAGATATTACTGTTTTTGTTCTTTATCAAAGCTGATAGAAGCACTTATTTTCTGAAACATAATAAAAGGATTAGTTTATCTGCTACACTGATCTGAGGTTCAACCACTTAATTAATATTCAAAGTACTTGATTTAACATGTGCCAGTTTTTAATGTAATAAGGAAAATGGACTTCCCTGCAAAGCTTAAGGTTTAAAGATGGCTTCCTGAACAGTAAACATAGGCAGAAGCTCAAAGATTTTTATGAGAAATTACTTATTCAGAATTGCAACATTCAGCTGAGCCTTTTATCACCATTGATTTGTCTAACAACTTGTGTGGGCTAAAGAGCAAACCTCAGTCTAACTGTCAGCCTATCAATTTCTTTTAATGGTAAGATACATGAAATAACTGTACTGCAGAGGAAGACTATGAAAAAAATGACGTTGTTTTCCTGTTGCATAGGCTTTCAATAACTACAATTTGGGGTTTAAATTTGAAAGTATGAATTACACTTCATGTGTTAACAAATAACCCTGCAAATATACACTTTCTTGATTGTAACTCTCACTGAACTGCCTCTGTGGATTTTTCTTGACCTTGCAGAAGCTGCAAATAAGAACATCCTCTCTAGCTATTTTTAGCAGGAGTATTAATGTTCTTGGTTTCGATTTGTGGTTTGGGGATTTTTTGTGGGTGTTTTGTGTTTTTTTTTTTTCCTTGTTGTCATTTGTGTTTGTTTTTTTTTTTAATCTCTTGCTCATTTCATCTCACGTTCTTTCCTCTTGCTTCCTTCTGAAAACTGCCTTCTCCTATTAACCATTTATGCTGCTGGTTCTCTTCTGGTTAATACTGCCACACCTCATTCCATTTTTCTGCTTACAATCCACCAATGTTTCTTTCATCTTCACATTTTTATCAAATTTCAGATTACTTCCTTCTATTAAAGCAAAACCCATTCTTTTGCTTTCTTTCTCAACTGCCTTGGGGATTTATCACTGTCAGATTACTATCCATTCATCTTTCTTCTAACATATGTAAAGTGTTACAAAGTTTTGCCATTTATTCATCCACAGATCTGTAAATTATACAGTACTTTTTTCATTCTGACAAAACTAATTGATAATGCATCATGTGTTTTCCATCTTAATTCAGTAACCTCCGCCTCTTCTCTGATTTTTATGATGCCCACATAATATCCTTTTAATTCACACAAATGGATGGATATGGCAGGCATTCAAGCAGCCTCCCTGGGAGAATTCTAACTCTCTCATATGGCCAGAAAAACAAAAGCAGGCAGCTGTTGAAAAGGTCATCAGGAAATACAAGCTGCAAAAATAGCCCCATTGTTTAACCCATACCAGATCTACCTTTTAGCCCCTTCACTACCTCTGTGGCACATCTCATCAAGCTGAATATTTCATTACCTTCACTATATGCATAGTTTTTCCCTGCTTATGCTGTAACACTCCTTTCTTTTGAGAAGCTGCCTGACATTTACACTCTTACTCTCTTAACTAATGGCACCCTTCCCACCTTGTGACTTTCCTTCTTTCATTCAGTTTTGGCCTAAATAACCTCAAGTGTGAAATCACTGACAAGCAATTGCTCTTGCTCTAGAAATATGTTTCTTATGCCCACGCTTGGTAGGAAAACAAATGCAAAATAAGCTCTTCATCTCCACTTAATCTTTTAAATTTTTTTTTTCCCACAATTGTTTTGCATGTCTGAAGACTCCATCCACAGATTCACCCAGCGCCTCTGGTATGAGCTTGCTTCACACTTTAACCCAGTTCTTACACACTGGGGCTCCTTTCCCAAGTTGGAATTGTTAATAATAAAAGTTTTTACCAAACAAAAATCTAGAGGAAAAATAGAATTAAGTCAACAGTACAGAGAGGCAGTAGTGAATGCCAGTTTACATGCTATAATATTGTACCTTGCCATATGTTCAAGTAGCTTTCCAAGGAGAATTCCATCTCTCTCACATGAACAGAAGAATGAGAACAACAAACTATTGAAAAGGTCATCAAGAAATACAAACATCACAGATGGCACAGGTGAAAGCACTGCAAAAAAGCAGAATGCCAAAAGAATGTGTAGGAGTATCATTCTCTAATTGGCAATACTGAGATAGAAAGTGCACTTGTACGCTACCTTTATTAATATTAAAATGCCTATTGCAAGGATACTTTACAATGTACTTTCCAACTGGTCCTTTTTCTAACAGAGAGATGAAACAACTTCTGTCACTAACTCTCCATGCTCAGTGTTCCTCCTTTCCATGAGGTTTTAAAGAAACACAGAAAAGTCTGGGTTGGAAGGGACCTCTAGGGGTCATCTAGTCCAATCCCCCTGCTGAGAGCAGGGACATCCTCAATGAAAACTGAGTAATTCAGCGATCACAGAGAGGCACTCTGATGTCCTGCAGAGGAGCTCGCTCCTCATAGAAAGTTACCGTAGAATTTAAGGTTTTAAAGTACACCTTCTGTCCTAAGCAGGAATAAATAAATTTCTTGTCTCACTGATGTCCAGAGATACTCTACTCCCTGTTGTGCCTGTTAAAGAAACTCATGAAGACTATGAAGAACTTCACCAGTCTCCTCAGTTACTCTTAGATCAGATGACTTCCTACATAATGCAAGGTCACTGAATCACATTTCATCACAGAAAAAGAAACATCTAGAGAAAAATATTCACATACTGTGACTAATACACAGGGTGAGTACACTTTTGGGAGTAGCTGTTTCAAAGTCCAACTTGCTAAAACCAACCAGAGTGTTTTTTTCAGAGAGCTTTTATTCTCAGAAATATTAAAATCAAATAAACCCTACCCCTCCAAAGTAACGCCAAGCAAAAGAGCAACAACAAAAAAACAACCAAAACCAAATAATAAAAAAAACAAACACACACACAAAAAAACCAACCAACCAAGAAACCCAAACAAACAAAACCCACCAAAAACCCCAAACACAAAACCCAAACAACAACAAAAAACAAACCAAAAACAAACACAAAACACCAAAAAACACCACACCAAAATCCCTCCCTCTAACACATTTCTACAACAGGGCAGATATTGGTTCTCTGTGTTCTGAGACATTGTGCTGTTTCCCTATAAATAGAAAGAATTGTGGTAGTTAAGGCAGAATCACAAAAAAAATAAATAAGAGATACAGATACTCTGAGATGTAGACTCAGAACTATCCAGTTAAAGAACAACTTTTTCCATTTACCACTACAGTTAAATGTTAGACTAAGAGTACAGACAGAGTAGGTAAACAAGAGCAATTTATCCACTATTTTTTTTTCCACAGTCTAGCCTTGACAAAAACATTCCTTTAAGATGGCACCAATACTGATATTATAACCCCTAAATTGGAAGGCTGCCAAAACAGGTCAAACATCCTGATCTTTAAGCCAACAGAAGTGCAGAAGTGTTCCAGTAGCTACCAGTACCAGAAAACAGTGGAAAGTACTAGTTCTACCAAAGAGCTCAAAACACAGGGACACGGTATAACCTTGGACATGACTCTTCTCCATTCAGAACTGAAGACTTCAGCACTTCACTGTGCACTATGATACTATGCAAAGCAAAGCGAAGCAAAAAAATGGACTTGGAAGAAAGAATCACATCATCACCTAAGGACAAACCAAGATCATTCAGGCCGCCATAATCAAAAAGAGGATGGCAATGACTCCTCATATTGGGAGAGAAAATTGCTTAGCCCAGAGACATTCACTATTTGCAGGAACTAATCACAACAGAATTGTGATGATTTAACAACCATTCTTTTAGGAAAGCTCTTTAATGCTAATCTGCTGCTCATCAGGATTGTTTTCTTCAAATTGAAAGCCTAAGAAAAGCTTGGGCCAAAAGGAAAGCTGTAAATAAGCTTAAAAATCAGCCTGATTATGCAGTAAACCAGAAAGCTTAAGATAAAGCCTTTCTAGAAAGCATGCAGAGATAGTCTAATCTTAAAGAGCTTGACTATACAAGGAAATTTCTGAGCATAAATTATGACATGAATGTAACACACACTTGCAATTCCTCACTAATTTACTAGGTGGGAGTACTAAGAGTTTTGATTTAACCCAGTCCACGGAGTATGTGAGGACTGCTGACGAAGGGATCATCTCCTATTGTTTGCTACAGCCCCTTACAAAGGACTTGTCAAAACCAGTGAAGTATAACAGCCCACACAATAGCTCCTTACTTGCTGCAGACTGGCAGCACATTTGGAAAGTTCAAAAATCACTATGGGCCATGCTGTGACAACAGAGTGAAGTCTGTCACAGAGAACTGGGTCTAGTGAGTGTCAGCTCTTATTTTTCTCTCTGAATAATAGTGAGCCAATAACTGTATTTTGTTACAAGAATGACTTTTAATCTATGTGCAAAGTGGATTAAGTAAAGGGTACTCTAATAGTGAAATACCTCTAAGTTTTAAGTAAGAGCATCCAGAAGCAAAGCTATTACAGAAGAGTATTACAGTAGTTTTAGCTTAAAATATGCAGAATACCAAAAACAAAAGAGTGTAAAATGCCCGTATCAAAAGAGAAAAATAAATCAGCTGTAACTCTTCCTAATGACTAGATCAAGTTTGTTGTAGTATTCATGTGGCCTTTCAGAGAGGACAGTTTCTGTATATAATGTATTGGTCATTGCTTTAGGAAGGCAGGGGTTGCAAAAGTAAAATAAGATATATATTTTTTTAATCTAAAAAGACAGGGGGGGTTAACTTCAGGCTCCCACCCTTAAGTTCTGGGACTTGAAAAAGTATTTTCTCACATTCATTTTCTTTCTCCCCTTTTATTAATAAGGAGTGGTTTCAGAAATGGGATCACACTTTATGCACTTTCTCTGTCTTCAATTTTACATAGTTTCACAGAAGCCTTCTATCAGAGCATGGCAGTTCATTTAGCCCCATCATTACTTGTTTACTACATCTCTTAATCTTGACAGAGAGGCTGTAGTGGTGTGTCCCCCTCACCTCCAACAATTCCCCTAACTGCTCAAGTGATAACCATAGTTGCAGTTGTAATGGATGCCTCTGCTTAGGGCTCAAAGCGGATTCCAGGGAGACAGGTAATAATACAGTAGCAAAGGGCTATTGTGAACAATTTGCCCACATCACAGTTTGGCTAATATCAGACTCAAGCCAATTTTTGAAGAAGTTAACTTCTGTAGTCAGTATGTATATACGACTGTAAGTCAATCATCTTAGTCTGTAAATACCGGATAACTCAGGGCTCAATGAGCGCTCCTGCACAGCAGTGGGCAGGATCTCCCCTTTAGTAAGGCCACCTCTCAAGATTACTCCTTGAGGTTGACAGATTTCTTGCTGCAACAGATTCTTCTTAAGTGATTAATAGCATGCTAAACTCTGAAATCTTAGCTAAGTGATATAAAGGATTGTTGTTGGAAAAGACTGAAAGCGTGCCTCAGATGATCAGTGTCTTTCACACATGGCTTTTTCCATGAACTAAATCAGCATGAGTGCATGTGTCAAGACTGGGTTTTGTTACATAGTGCCATAGCCACCAAATCCCAACACACTCCTCCCCATCCCTGAGGTGGTGCACTATACTCATTTCAACAAAGTATTTAGACAGACTCCTTTGTCCATTTGTATTTTAGAAAATACTTTGAAAATTCTACAGTTTAGGCATTAGACAACACTTGGACTTTAATCAGAGTCTGAAAAATAAAGCCGTATTTCAGTTTCTGCTGGATAGAAGCAGGAGTTTGAAACAGGGACTTGTGTGCACAAAACTCTTATGAAGGCACAGCAGGAAAAGTTTCACCACTTGTGCTGCACATTATGTTACAAAAAAAAAAGTTGCACTTGTTTGTCTTTCCTCATGTGGAGGCAGGGGGAAGGTTCTAGAATGTACAGATTGTTCTTGTAATAAAATGCTCCTTTTATCACTGAGAAGACAGCCACCTGAGTTCAGAGGAGAATAGCAGGATGAGGTAGGAGGAAGAGAAAATCTCTTTGACACAGAAAAGCTCTGCTGCATTACTCCAATGAACAAATATTAATACTTCATTTCTAGCCATCTAAAAAAGACAACAAAATGTATCCCCATCAGTAAAAGGCACTGCCCTATTACTCTTGCACTGTACACATTTAAACCAAAGGGCAAATAAACGTTGGCAAACAGAAATGTGATGACTTAAAGTATTTTCTTTCCTACAGTAGCTGGGAGGAGAAAAAAAATCCCCCAGAAAGATTAAGCAGCAAACATAAAACTGATCTTGAAATTCCTATTTGTTGATGCCCCAGGGCAGCTACTTTTTCAACATTATACCTATTTTTGAAAAGTACCTGCCTGTTGGGGCACCTATGCTACTGAATGTTAAGACTGCTTTCAGATATAGAAACACTGACTCACTTGGTAAAAAAATTCTCCTCTGATTAAAACAGGCATTAAACATACATAAAATCTTCAGGATTTCTCCTGAAGCTCTATGTCTATATTTACATATTTGATCAGAAAAATAGGATTCATCTGTTTAAAAATACTATTTAATTTGGAGGGACTTTATCCAAAAGTGAGGAAAACCAAATGGATTTAAAAGGACCTGAATTTTAACTGCAGAAATGATTCCTTATTTTGTAAGATGTCTAAACTGCGGATTGCAAATCAGGAGAAGGATTAAATTCTGCCCATCTGCAAACTAGATTGCTGTTTTGCCTTAAAAGGTTCCTTTTTACTTCTCCTCAATAATTTTGGTATTCACTGCCTGTCTCTTATTTGTGGCACATATGCAGGCTGGAATACTATTCTTAACAGGTATAACATTTTCTCACTAGCATAATTGTTAGGGAAAATTTCTTAAGATTATTTTACCCCCTGCCTATTACTATTCTAGCCCCTAACAGGAGGGGGATCATTTTTTTGATGTTTACTAATTGTGTTTATTTCAAACACATCTGATTCTTAGCAAAGCCACTGAGGTTCTGTTTGCACTTTAAATTTGCAGGTTTACTCTAAAATGCCAGGCACATTGAGATGAATCAAACTCATCTGAGCATGAATGAAATGTTGTGAGAAAGTCCCTTCTGGCATCATTTCTGGGATTAGTAATTTGTAAAATTGCAGTGATGCAAGGGAACAGCATGAGAAAGTCATTTCCCTCCCCTTTGTCCAGTCTAAATGCAAATCTGAACTTTGTTGGCAGTTCATTTGCATATTAATGCATATAGTATTCCACTAGAGATCACTTCAGATTTTCTAAATTAAGTTGGGTGGGTGGGCTGAGGGAAAGGGGTCATTTTTATCATACTAGCACAAATATTCTTAGCTACTTTACCAAAAAGACAGAAAACAGGAAATTATTTTACTTGCCTTATCTCTAGTTCAATTTTCCAACTGGACCACTGAGTTGACACACAGGATTAAAGACAATGGTTGACCAAAAGGAGGGAAATGCTTCATGTCACTGAAGAACAAACATGATGAAATTAAGAAAGGGTAAGAAATGCACACCACTCTAATTAGCATTTCTTCCTAGTAGCTTGGGAAATGTCAGCCACCAGTTGGTGGCAAAATAAAGATGTAATGTGGGTAATAATGAATTAAATTGTGGCTATTTGCATTGAAATGTTAAGATAATGATCTGAAATTACTATTGTAAATATTCCCCTTGACAGTTGAGAATTGGACTTAAAGCTAATAGTACTTTGGATGAACTTTAACCATGAAATCACTTTTAATGCTTTACACTCCTTTTGGCTATGACAGCGAGTTTCAGAAAGTTAATTTACCTCTGTTTTGTTCATGCTGTTTGGTAATTGATGCATACATCACGGAGGTTTTAATGAGCAACTACAGGGACTATTTACCCTATTCACTAAGTATAACTGAAACACTTGATTACTACTCCTGAGCCAAACAAACCAAAAGAGCCAAGCACAACAAGTATTTCTGTCTGGGGACTGGAGGAGGTGAGATCAGTAAGGATCTGTTCAAATGCAAAGAAAAAGGCAACATTTTCAGAAAATGCTTGCACATTTCAGATATATCTTCTAGCATTACATGCAATTTATAGTTTTGCTGTTAGCATTACGATTCACTTAAGGAGAATTTACATCTGTGTGTCTACAAATTAATACCGTCAGAGTAAGGTTATCTCACAAAATGGAAAAGCAGCAGATATCTTCACATCTGCTGTGTAAGTAGCTTTCTAGTAATGGTGCAGTTAAAGTGAAGGTTTATTTCCAGACTATAGAGTCTAATTACATTGTAACATTATTTTTGCCATAAGGCATGATTTTATTTAAAGATAGATGATGTAAAAAGACTACACAGAATTACATCATGCTTACAAAAAGCAGTTTTGTACAATTGAAAGGAATGCTAAAGACTTTTAAAGAATGATGAGGCTTCTGAGCATCTCAACTGATATCTCCTTAGGTGTCTTTGATGGCTCTTGCTTTCAGAGAGTACACTCACTTCCTGGAGGCGCCCTGCAATGGGCAGTAAAAAAATGGACGCACTTCAAACAGTCGCAGTTTTTTCAGATGTAACTTACAGAGCTGATGAGATTCAGTCTACAAAAATCTATATTCACTAGATCAATTCCCCAAATCTGCATGAGTAGTCAAAACTGCCTTTTTGAACTCTGACAGAAGTCTTCCCTACCCTAAATCCTGCCTCCTTCCAGCTGCCAGTAGCCTCAGAGCTTCATGGACTTTCAAGGCACAGTTCTGCAAACCCATCCCACAAACTCTGAGTCAAACAGCTCTTTGTTTTCATGCATTGACTCTAGCATCAAATTATTATGCCAAACTACCTTCCCTTATTCATATAGATCAGTCACTTTGCTTATAATCCTGCCTTTAGTTATTAGAGAACGTGTTATATATCCAGGGAGGAAAAAAAAAAAAAAAAAAAAATCGAAATAAAAGCCAGGCACTGTTGGTACTTCAAGATTAAATGGTTTAGTAAAGAAAAAAGGCCCCGTTGTCCAAATATATGCAGTTTATGGTGCTTCAGGTGTTAACTGTTGGCTCTTTTTCTGGATCTGTGAAGCCTCTGCATAACACTCTTAACTGGATACCAGAGATGAGATGAAAAATGTATTCTATTGAATCATCTTGCTTTTCATAGATGCTGTTATATTTAAGGATGTAACGAAGCAGAAATACTGTCACTGAGTTTTTTGCACATTATCCTACTGCAGGGAGAGTTAAGAAACATTTTGTTTTCCAGTCCATATTCAGAGTCAAGTCACTGTATTTCTAGTCTTCCTAAGATTTAATATTTTAGTCCTTCTGTATAAGTTTTCTGGAAAGATAAAATATATTTTCCATCTCTACAGAAAGGCCACTGTTTAGGTGGTACAAAGACCTTACCAATTAACAAATATCCCCTATTTTCTATGTCCAATGTTGTGCATCCAGGACTGAATATAAAGCTGCATAGGCTCCCATAGCCTTAGGGAGTTAAGTAAGATGAATTCAATGTATCTTGGAAAAATATTAGGAGAATGCATTGGTATTCCCACTAGTGGAAAATCACTAAGCATCCCATGGTACCTTGCTCACAGAGTCACTGAATGTTAGGGGTTGGAAGAGACCTCCCAAAGTAATCAAGTCCAATCCCCCCTGCCATTGAAGTAGCCGTATTTTCATAGGAATGGCCCTGCACCTCAGAATACGGAAGAACATCTCCCCCAGTTGGTGGTGAAAGTGCAACCAGAAAAGGGAGAGAATATGGAGTGACAACACTGCACAGCAGACCTAAAAGACACAGAAAGTTGTACACAAGAGAAAGCCCCAGTATATCTGCAACAAAATATACAGCAACAACATAAGAAGCAAAGCAGAACAAGAGGTGACAAGGAGGGGTTGACGGGACATTTTAGAAGGCTGAAAACAGGCTGCCTGAAATGCTGACCTATTAGATATATAGGTCAGACTGCCATATGTAATGAGCTGTTGCAGTATGTTGTAAAACTGCTGAAAGAAACCACTGCTATAGCTTTATCTCTTTCCTATTAGGAGTAAAGGTCAGTCACAAGCTCCTTCTGTTGCTCTTGGCTGTTCTGGGTGAAGGCCACAGAAGGAACCCTTTACAGAATAAAAGTGAATTGCTCCAGGACTGTAAGTTGCATTGCCAGTGGTGAGGCAAATTGCTAATAAAAATGGTCTGATAGCAAACAATTTTCTTCCTTCCTACCTTCATTTTCAGATGCAAGTTGATGTTTTATGAGCTTTAACTTCATCTCTGATCAGGAAATTAATTTAGTTGTTTCAAAAGCAGTTGTTTCCGATAGCTTTACACCTTCTTTAGTCTCACTGGAGCTTGAAATCAGCTGCTGAGAGACACAAGAGTACAAGCATCTGCTTTTTAGGGCTGTTTTTCTTTCCTTTAACTAAATTACAATGAGATGTCCTTTTTCATTAGCATTGTTTCATCAGTCTTCCTAAGGCTTAATACATACAGAAGGACAGCCTACAGGTCTGTCAACTCATGGGAGAGACAGGGACCCTGGGTTCTACTTGTGCTGCTCTCTGCTGACCGGTTTTAGGAAACCACTCAATTCTGTGCTAGTCCAGTCCTATACCTGGTCCTGTTCTGGGCCATCAGCTCTTCGGGAAGAGACTAAGTTCACATGCAGTTTTGCCTGTTTGATGCAAATTTGTGTAAAAATGAATGTATTTAATATCAAGTACTGTTATTTTAGGATATAAATATCATTAAGTAAATAATTTATGCATTTTGGTTCCCAAGTACTATGCTAATTGGGAGTGCAGGGCTTGGACCATAAATGACTTATTAGGGTCATTATAAATTAGAGGTATATTCAAATATCACCTTGTCTTTTCTTTTACCTTCCCTCAGAGACTTCCTAGTTATACCATATTCTGCCCCATCCTGGATCTCTAAGATATTAACCTGCTAACATGAGCATTCTCTATGATCATCCCTCTCAATACACTGCTCCAGCTTCAAGCTGGTCACTAGTTTGCTGGATCTGAAAGTGAAGATTACTTGTTAGCTGTACTTGTATCTTTGTGACAGCTGACAGTGATGCATTACTACTGCAATCAGAATTTTACTTTCAAATATTCATGGAACTGAATATTTTTTTTGTCTTGTCCAACAGCTGAGATTTATAGATTTCAGTGGTCCCCCTTACTGATATTGTACTTTGCATAAGCCTAGTTTATTGACTAAATTAACTTTAAAGGTACTTATATACTGTATAAAATTAAGGTAAATTAGTACATTTCTAGCACTTCATAAAAATCTTCAGAGTCCAAACATTGCCATGAAAAGTGCTTATATTCTATCACAATGATTATTTTGAATATGACAGGGTTTAGAGGATGTGTAATGGTTTTAATCAGCTGCATAAAATAGGACCCTCTGCATCATAAAATAGGATTCTAAAAAGCATATTATAGAAGAAAAAGGAAGCTTAAGTAAACATATAAAAACAGTTTATAGTATTTTCTTCATGGCACAGTTTAAGTTACTTGCTACCAGTTTTAAACACAAAAATGTGACTAAAGATGATCACTTATGTACTTCAGTGTAGGCACCCCACAGCTAACCTATTTTTCCAAAGTGAGATAAAGCAGTAAAAGAAAATCAAGGAGTTTCATGATATCACGCAGAGGAACAAGTGTTTCTGGTATGTTAACAAAATTAATTAGAATGAGACTGGCAAAAATCTGCTGCTTAATAACTGATTCTTAGGTCTGCAAAGTATATTGTGCTTGTCTTACTTTTCATGCCAGTATATTTCCTGTTTTGTTTCCAAAACCATTAATATCAGCATCAACAGTGGGTGGCAGGAATAGGAAGAGTCTCATTTAAGTTACTCCATATTCATCTTTTTCTTCATGTCTAGCATTCCTATAGGTATCTGAGATAATACTTGAACTATAGACGACAAAATAAAGTAGTTAATAATCCTCAAAAGTAGAGGACTGGGTCATTCTTTACTTTGGTTAAAGAAGAATGGGATGAAAAAAGCTTATAGGCTTCTCTGAAAAATTGTTATTTTCAGAAAAGTCATGATAAATAAAAAGGAACAACAGGAAAAAAGATTTAAAAAAACTCAAACAAAACAACAACAAAAAAAAAACCTACCCCCCCCCCAACCAAACCAAACCAAACCAAAAACCAAACAAACCAAACAAAAAACATTTTTAAATGCTTAAGTTATGAAACTAACAGAAAGTCTTTTTCAATTCCAACTTTGTTTTAGGCTTTGGTTTGGATGAAAGCATGTTCAAGTCCTTAACTGCCCGACTTTGAGTTCTGAGCTTCTATTTCCAGCTCTGCTACTACTTTGTTCTGTATTTTCAAAGACAACATTCCAATGCCTCTGCTTAATTCTCCTTCCTACTTTACCAATAATGTAAACTCTGTGAACTCACAAAGCACCTTAGAACACAAAAATATGAGTGGTGACTTACGGTTTTTAGGGTGTCGGGATGCAGTTGTACACTGCAATACATTGCCTTTTTAATTTGTTGGACTGACTTTGAGATACACATAACTACTGCAGTAATACTGTGACTCAGTTATTTAAACAAGTAATATACAAGTCACCTATTTTGTGTGATAGCAAAATGATGAAGAACCATAGATTCAGAATTTCAGCCTCAGATAATTATAGACTCTGCAGTCAGCCTCCAGTACGCTATTAATGGGTATACGCAATCCCCCAACTGTTCAGAACTGTTCCTGTATGCTTTGTAATAATTTTTTGGCTGATGGCAATCAGATTTTACTTTAGAATACATTATTATACAAGAAAAAATAAAAGGCTAAATATTGTAGCAGCTCCTTCTCTGCACTTTAAAAACCAGACATTTTTTCCATTATTGCAGATGTACCTTGGCTTTCTGTATATACAATGTAAGTACATAAACTGTTATCTACTGCATAGTCACGATTAAAGCTCCCAAGCAGATGGTGAGTACAAATACTACTACAAATAATACATAGCATCTCTTATGACTTCAAAGAGCTTCTCAAAAATATCAGAGGTGCTTACTAAGTTATAGCCTCTTATTTTCTTTTCAGGTACTAAGTTCTCAACAGCATTTCAAGAAACTGTGAGGATTTTTTCATACCTCTGAAAAAATTAGTATTTTCAAAATTAAATACAGAATAACATCAATAAAACAAGCCTTTGCCACATTTCTTTGCTTGCACAAAAAACAAGATCAATTCCCATCAAGCCCAATACTGTATTTCTACTACACCCCCTTCTGATTCTTCACTTAACATTTCAGATCCTTCAAACTTCAACCATCTTCCTCCACCCCCCCCTTTTTTTTTTTCCTTGTTCCACTAGACAAGTTGTTTTCAGTTTCTGTATCCCTATCTTTTTTCCAGAAGGAGGTAATTTTCCTTTCACAACAGCTGAAGCTTGGTAGTATCTAGCAAGGCGCACAGTGGATTTCAGAAAGAGGTCAAACACAGACCTGTCTAGACATATCCTCCCAGCCTCCAAATATCAGCTATTAGTGGGCTTTCTACAAAGACTGACTCAGAGGCTCTACAGCCCTGATGGACTTTTTGTCTGTGAAATTGTCAAACTCTAATTCATACTCCACAACAAATTGTGGCCAGGAGTTTCACAATTTCAATATTGTTGAGCAAACGTACAGCTGATAAACATAAACTTATTACCCATTTTAGCACAATTTCTATATTTGTCACAGTTTAGGAATGTGTCCTTAAATGCTTATGGGATATGCACATTGCCTGACTTTATAACCTATAACATGCAAATTAGTCTTTATATTAATGCAAAACCTGTTAAGTCAATGGAGTTCCACATGGACACATGATCTGTCCACACAGATTGAATTAGAGTTATAACGGTAACAAACAACACATAATTACCAGAATGACACTCTCTCTGTTACCTCTGAACATTGAATTTCCTATACTAAAAAGGTTGTTCACAAAGATAGTACAGTTCCTTTTCAAAAAATAAAACAAAAAGCTATAAGAAAGCCACAGCCTGTTTTTAATACTTCTATTTGTCATAAAGTGACAGAGAAGTCAAAACTTCAAATTAGTAAAATAAGATAAAAATGTATATGAAACTTCAGTAGTGTCTCAGTTGCATTGTGCAATTGTACTCATCAAAAGCTGTAGTGACAGCTTTTTCATACTAAGTTAAAGGAAAGTATAATTATTTGTTTATATTTTGAAGTTCTAAGAATTCTGTGTACATATTTCATTTGACTGTATCACAAAAGAATAATTTATTGCAACTACCTAACAAAAAGCTCCAAAACCTGGCTGTTTCAATTCCTCACTCATTTCCTTCAGAATGCCTTCTTTATACTGCTATAAGATTTCATCTCTCCAGCCCTGTGCTGTAAACTTCTAGACTGTTAACAAACCTCAACCTCAAAAATGTCAAACACCATGAAAAAAGAGAAATCACCATAGACTAGGCTGGTCTCAGAGATCCTCTGAGCCTCACTTACTCTGGTTCCTGGGTCACTCCCTGAGCTGAATATGCAAACTTACCACTATCACCCACACTGTTGTTGATTCCCTGCACTGTTACTAGAGGGAAGTTCACAGGGGAAAAAATCATCCACCCAATTCTCCCCTTTTCTCCTCTTTCCCTCCTGCTCTCTTTACAATAACATAGCATAGGATCTGTAAATATATAAGAATAGTTATATTTTGAACAATGTGCCTTTTTCTTAACCTCCACTGTAAGACATACTTACTAAGGACTTCAGTGAAAAAGAAGACTTAAAGAATGTACCAGTATGATAGAAAATGTCTACAGGGTGGGTCTGGGAATATATTTTTTATTTATTTATTTAAGGATTACACAGACTACAAGCCAGGGAAGAAGAGAATCAGCATCTTTAGACTTGCTATGTTATGACATAAATACAGAATATGATACAAACCTTAATATTTGCTTGATGGTAAAGGGAAAGTCTAAGAAATCTATGAAGGAAGATTTGGCCTGCTATGTCAGCTTTAGCAGTTAGGTGAGCAGAGTCTTCCCTGCAGCCCCACCATAGCCTGTCTGGAGCAGGCTAAGATAAGAGAAGGAAAATATTACCCTTTCAGAGTAAGCTTCTAGAAGAGAGAAGGCAAAAATCGACCTTTTGGGAACTGTAAAACAGGAATTCAAAAGCAGCTTTTCCAAAGAACTTCTGTACTTCCTCAATGCTTTTTCAAGATCTGTGTGGCCTCATTGTCTGTACCAACACCAACAGAGACATTACTACAAGAGATAAAGGTATGGAGGAAGCTTATGTGTGACAGAAATCAAACTGAGATCTAGACAAATAGAACAACGTGAATGTATGAGGCACTCACGAAGTTACACTGAGCTACAGTCAGACATAAAAGGACTTTGATTTTTATTTCCATACTAGATAATGTGATATTTTTTTGTTTGCTTCCTTCAGCAACCCTACAGCAAGTTCAGGTGCTTAGAAAAGCATTCCTTTAAACAACACAATTTATTTCAGCTCTGTTTTCCAGCAGATCGTATTTTAACATGCAGTAAGACTGGATGTTTTGGTGGTGCAATACTATTTTAGCGCAATTGAGACCTAAAATGATTTTAGACCCTGACTGACGAGCTGGCTGCACACACTGAGTTATCATTAAATTACACCAAGACAATGACTTACTCTGAAGTAAATGGATTCCTGATAGTTCTTCATGACTACATGTGTGCATTTACATACTTTCTGACACAAGTTTAGCTTGGTCAGAACAACACTTAACATGATTTCAGTGTGCACAGTCATACTTCATGGACAGATGTGTCCTGCTGTACAAGCAGCGTTCTAACTCACAGTGACTGGCACAGGAACAATTAATTCTGAGATGCAAAGTATTCTCACAGTGTGGGGGCTCTTAAATGATTGATAATGATTTGGAGAATTCAGAGCCATGAATAAGCTTTCAGCTTCAGTTTCAGCTGCTTTTTTATGGATAAAAAAAAGACAAACAAATTATGTGTCTTACGTGACAGTCTATATAGATTAAAGTAATTTACCTTCCTCAAACCTAAGGTTTTATAAAATTCTAAGCAACGACTTCAGTATCATTCTCTGAAATCAAAGAACAATGGAAGTACTTGGAACCCTGCTGATTAAGAATGCTGATTTCCCAGAACAAAAATAAAAAAAGATGTAATTTGAATCAGATTGTGTTTTTAATAATGCTCATGTGTGAATTTCATTATCATAATCCACAACTTAAGCATTTCTGCAAACCAGCTGAGGTCCTCAGTGTTGCATGCAATCAGAAAGACATGAGCATCATGGCAGGCATGATAGTGTAATACAAACATATATCCAACTGATACGACTTCTGTAATTAAAAACATCACAACATTAAACAATCATCAAGGGTTTAGTTTTAATCTACTTTCCAATTAGCATTATTTTAATCAGAAAATTGTATCCTGAAAAATACCAGATATGATGCAATACAGTCCTTTATTTAAAACACCTCAATGTATTATTTTTGGTAGTGCTGTCTAGTAAACTCTTTATAGGATGAAAATCCATTCTGTTGAAATCAAAACATCAGCAGGAAATGCATGAGTGCATTAACCTCCATTTTATTTTTCTTTATAAAGTTTGCCAATAAGATGGACCAACAGCTTTTGCAGTCTTTAACTCCAATTCCCTTTTAGGGCCAATGCCTCTGTTTTGTTTTTCAACCTAATCTCTGTAAGACTAGCGATAAACCGTCTGGCCTTCATAAAAATATCTTAATGAGCATGTGTTAGCCTAGAGAAGGGTATGGAAAAAAAGACTCAGTTTGGACCAGTGAGCTGAATCAAAGCCTCCTGTTTCCCAGGAAAACGTAAGAAGCTCTGGGTGCCATGTGTCTACTCCTGGTGCTGGTGGGAGTAGAGCTTACTGAAAAAGTATGAAAGGTTTTAGTGTAACTCTGATGGTCAAGTTAAAATGAAATGCTTTGTGTATATTTCCATGGAAATGTGATTACCGATGCCTACCACTGTTTAACCAAAAACACTGAAATGAAATTAAACCCCCAAAATAATGCTGTACATCTTGTGCAAATCAAATTCTTTCCCAAGACAGCTAAACTTAGCAAAGAATGATCCACTGAATACAAGATGTTCACAAGTCTGCAGATACTGTTATCTACCCACTTAAACTATTAGGTTGTTAACTGTCTTTTATATTAGCGTTGTATTGCTTTTGATAAATGTACTTCTGGGACTAAGCTTTTAATTAACACTGTGACCATTTCCAAGAATCGCTGCAAGAAGAGCCATTCTGGTAGAGAACCTGAGGGATAGAGAGGATCTCATCTATGCAGCTGAGAAAGAGAACTACCCACACCAGGGAAGTACCAGGCTGCAAACAAGGTCACAGTCATGATACAATAGTTAACAATAGTTATTATATAAAACTCTGCACCTTAGTTAGGAAGCTGGTGTTGGATTAAGACTGTGCACATGATTAACTATGATTCAGCTATAAGCAATACCTTGCCAAATTCTATAATTGATCACTTTAATCATGTGACAATAAACTAATGTGTCAAGGGAAGTATACTGCAATGCAAATTATTTTTCACCATCTGTTTCTTGAGTAAATATTTTACTCCCTCCATCAGTTACCATCTGCAGGATGGTACCAGTCAGTTTATAAAACTCCATAAGCAAACAGTGCAATAGAGCCAGTTCACCATCACTAACTTCTATGCGATACTAATACAGAATTAATGACAACTGTTCTATTATAAAGCCACAATTCTATCAATTTCTAAATCAAACCAATTAATTGTAAATGGAATTAGATTTTTTTATTTAGTAATTTAGATGTCTAAATTATAAAAATCAGACATACTGCTACATAAAAGTTAGTTTCACACTAGCTGTTAAGAAATCAGCAATGTTATTTACATACTTAAATAATGACTCCAAGAAACTAAATTGCCAAAAAGCACTTGCTTTCCTTTAACAAGACTAAAAAGAAAATAAATTACTGACTTGCATGCATCTGCATATATTTTAGAAGGTTGATTCAGAAACTGCCCTTGAGAAGGTAAATTGTCTGGACTTTTTGCTTATTCTTTTAGTGCATTTTTTTCACAGAGCTCTTAGCTAATTAACATTTTTATTTCACTGACCTCAGTTAAAGGTTTATGCTTACTTATGGCAGAAATTTTTTTTACAATTAAAACATTGAAGCTTTAATATTTTGGTCATAAAAAATACCATTTTGTTCAACCAAACATGTTCTATATTCTGCTTGTTAGAAAGTACTGGAAAAAAATATTTTTCAGTAAAGAAAATTCTCATCTAGTAATTTTCTCATGCAGATACAAAAAAAAATATTGTCTCATGACCTTTAAAATGAAGATTTATGCAAATGGCTCATAGTAACAATCAAGAATCCATAGGTGTCAGGAACATAACCTTAGCAGTATTACAGCAGCACCAAACAAATTATTAAAAGAAGCATGATACATATCCATGAGATAGATATAAATCTTTATACAGTACAGCATTAGCTGTATCTCTATTTCAGCACATAAGTACTGGTGAAATAGATGCTGGCTTACTAACTGTTTCTGTCAGTGAGGTGCATTTTTCATAGAAACTTAACCCTCAATAATGCACACATAACCTGGACAAGGATTTGAGTACACATAGCACACAATCTTTTCATGAGGGGGACAAGCAGTTGCTCCCTTCTCTAACCAAAGCTTTGCCATAATCATAACATGGCATTCTGACAAAGTCAGATTAGCATATTTTGTGAGTGCTAAAGGACTACCTGCCAGTTCATGCTATTCACTCTTGAAAGAAGCACTTGCAGCCCGCTTACCAGCAGCAACAATTAAAAGATACTAAATTCAGACGCAGAACCAATTTTTGCATTGTTCACATAGACTCTCACTGATCAGAGTGCACAATACTTCAGACAAGGCCTATAACCCCTCGTTGTATTCTGGTTCATAAATATTTAGGAAATCTCATCCTCCTTTCAGTTGCACATTATTAGGTGTTGTTTCTGAAGCACACAAAGAGCAGCAAAGCTGTAATATTCTAAAAATACTGTCTACCTTCCCATTTCCCCATGTTATTTCCCAGGTACCTTTTCCCTTCTTTCTTTCCAAGAGCTTCTTGTGCTGTGCAGAAAGTGGGAGAATATGGCATATAAATTAAATCCTCTCTACAAACAGTGCACACACAAATTGGGCAAGTGCATACCAGTTCTCGAAAACAGAATTGTGACCCACATGTATAAATTCACTATTTCAACATCTAGCTCTGGATATCTAACCCTCACTGTGTGTATGCATATACATTTTAATATTTTTTTCTTTTTATATATATAGTCTTTAAAGAATCACTAGCAGAACCAAATAGAAAATTAATTCATATTGATAGGTAATGCAACAATATAAAGTGTATTTACACTTTGGCCAAAGAATGAAGAGTTTGCAGTTACACAACTCCACAGATCTTTAGAACTATGTAGAAATAAATAAATAAGTCTATAGCATATTAAAATAAGTCTATAGCATATTATAATATAAATAAGTCTATGGCATATTTACCAGCATACCCTCTGCAACAGTTGCACGCATTTTACCAGCCAACAGGCACATGAAAACAGCAAGCAGATTTACATTTTTTTAAAGGTCTAAAGGGGTCAGGTTAGCTCATTGATTCTCAGAATACCTTGTCTGCCATTTGCCACTGCCAGATGCATCTCTTACAAAACAGAGTGAGAAACATGAGGGTGACTGTTTTATGCTGCTGACATACGGATTTTCTATTGTTCAACTGTATTTTAAATGGGAAAGATAAGGCTTTAAAAGAGGTATCAATGTAAAGTATACAGAGAGAGTACAAAAAAAAAAGAAGTAAAACTGATCAAAGGGAACAAACACTAAAATGATAAATGAATCTCCATATCTCATGGAGGCTAATTAACCAGACAGTTAAATTCTGGAAAATTCTTTTCACATTCTCTGTAGATCATGAACTGAAAGATGACTGAATAATGAGAGAAGATGAATAACAGAGGTAAAAAAAAACAAACAAAGAAAATTGTACCCGAGAGACTGAGAAATAGACATTTTGCAGATGTAAAAACATGTCAATTTAATGTCCAGCAGCAGTAAGTTTCAGGTATAAGAAAGACATACATGACATCTGAAATTGGGATCAAAAAATACCACTTAACCACCTCTGTTAAGTTCAAGTATAAGTAAGCCTCAAAATTCATTTGGACTTTTAACAAAAAAAAAAAAAAAAAAAGAGAGAGAACAAAAACCTGAGTAAGACCATTGAAGAGGTATTTTAGCTCCTTTTCTACCTAGCCTTCTCCTTCTTGCTCTTAATGCACTGAATTCACCAATATTCAACATCTCTGTGGAGCACCTTAAATATCATTTCTTGAAGACATCAGGATCGTAGCATCACAGTATGTTTTGGTATGGAAGAGACCTTTAAAGGTCATCTAGTCCAACTCACCAAGGTAAATCCATGAAAACATATTTTCTTGTCTATGAATCATTTCAGAGACAAAAGATTAAGCATAATATATAGTGCTACTATGTAAAAAAAAAGAAAAAAAGTCTGAAATACATGGCCACAGACACACAGGATGTTTCTTCAGATAAATTAATTCTAATTTGTAGTATGATTACTAAATGGCTAAACATACTCTTGCTATTATCTTCAAAATGCATACAGAAAGCTACAGCCAGTACTGGTATTCTGATTAATATAGTATATGCACAGAACAAGGTCAGAAGAAAAACGGATTATGGCTTTTTTTAAAAAAAAAAAGTATATTTTTTTTTTTTAACCCCACTTGGAAATGTTAACTTGTTCCACCATACACTCTTTAAATCCCTTTTTATAATCTATTCTAAAAAAATGCTATTTAGTTAAAGGTTTTGGCAATATTATAATTGTAGAGTTCTCGTTACAACAATTTTCTCTGCAAAGTTTCCATTTAGTAGGAAAATCAATAGTTAACAGCCTGGGGTTTTACCATTACATAACTTCAGCTTGTCTTACTGAAATTTCCTACCTGAAAACAATATTTTAACTCACAAATAAATAATTCTCCAAGAAAGTTCTGTATTGGGGTGAAAAAGAATTTTATGTTAACTGATTTCTAGTTGTTACTGAAATAATTTCTCCATACTAAATCTGGTTTTGAGAGAATAGTAATAAGGAGGAATATAGGATTGTGCTAACGTTATTATTCTTCTGGCCTTGAATGACTGTTTAAGTCTTTTCTACAACACAATATAGGCCAAATTGAATTGGATAGCATGTAGGAGGATTATCATGTGGTATCCACACATCATCTCGTTAATCACTCTAATCTTTCAAGCTGTTCAGTACCATCTCCTTACACATTATAGCCAGATTCTTCAGTGGAGCAAGGGGTAAGGAACCAGATGGAAACCTGGTTGTTTCTGCTTTTTCACTATCCAATGATTTTTAGCTCTTCAATTCTTTTTGAGCTTTCAAGGGTGGCAATCATCTATCTCCAAAACTATGTATACAGAAAGCTTTTGATAGGTTCAATTTACTTTGCCTAGATTCATTAAACATTAAGTTCTTTACCATAAAGTCAAACCAAGAACCTTGTATTAGGCATCCTCTACATTTATTGCCTCTAGACTAGAGAGAATTCGGCAAATTATTATTCTATAAAAATTTGCTATATGAGGAGTGAGGGAGCTGTTTTGAGCAGGAAGGAAGTGGAACTTGAGTCAGCGAAAATTGCACCATTCCCAAAATAGCTGTATCAGGCTTCCATTCCCTGCAGATAAGTCTTACTAAAACCTAAAAAATAAATTCAAGTAAACAAACAAAATCAAAAGAAATCAGAGCTCCTTATTGAACCATTAAATAAAAAGTTCTGAAAGGGAACCTTTACCTGTATGCCTATACAGAGTGGTCTGTTCTTGCAGTTGGG